>JAQQRF010001520.1:0-24383 GCA_030523145.1 Trissolcus brochymenae | reverse complement strand
GAGACGCGACTACATTTATATATAATTATTCATCCGGACGAGGCCTTCGTTATAATTTCGATCGAACTTCACTTGGTAAGTTCGTTTGATCTTTCAATTAAAAATGCAAAAACAAGTACACTAAGTACATAATGTAACACATAGGGACAGTCTCGAACAAATTATAAGTGACGCCCAAAATTGATAAAAAAAACCACATTCTGAATAATCCTGTTAAATAATAAAGGAAATTAATATTTTTTTAATTAATTTTTTTCTAATTATTGAATATTCATTGCAATAATCATATAAGCAGTGAATAAAAATTAATCTGTAGACTTTGTAAATCCGGATATAATTATACCTCTTGAATGAGGTTCAATTCATATCTTATAGAGGATAAGAAAAAATAAAACCGAGGTTGGCAAGAGATTGAAAACAGAATGAACAGACTGAAAACAGAAAGGAAACAACATTTATGGAGGGTGACTAGGTTTTCAGGAGGTTTAAATGTGCTCTCTTTTCAACCTTAACATGCTGAATCCGGACATAAGCGCATGTTAAAGAGGTTTCAGAGGTCAAAAGGAAACACTCCCCCGGCTCGTTTTAACTTGTTATGTTCTCTTATGATCAATTTTATGCCTTTTCTAAACCTCCTTTCAGCTCATTTCGGATACGTTTCAAACTACTGAATCTCTTTTTAGGCTTTTATCGATGAATTCTTGAACTTAATTCAGTCTCTGAATAGTTTTATTAAAAACTTTCCTAATACTCTTTTTATCTTCCAATTTGAGGCCGAAAATTTCGACTCGGGACGGTCTACGTGACATTAAGGTTGCTTCTTCCTCTGACGAAATAAAACAAACTGAAGACACAGATATTAAGGAGTTACGATCTTATAACAAATAGTCTTTCACCTCGACTCTCACATTGTCCTTGTAACAAAGACTTTGCTAATTAATCTACATTCATATTCATTTACAATGTAAACAAGTGACAATTTACAAAATTAAATCCTATTAAAAATTCTACAAATGAAATATTTTATGTGATGTATAACAAAAATAAGACGCGTCAATTTAATATATACTCTATAAAGACAAAAACAGTTTTTTAATGTTAATTAGTTGATATATTTATTCATTCATACACTCTGCACAACAATTAGCGCCCCCCCCCTCCTGAAAAATGAAAATTTTCAATCCTTTATAACTTTGATGGATCCAGGGTAAACCGTTTGTGTTTGTGCGTGTACGAGTGCGTGTGTACGTGCATGTGTTAGTGTTTGTGCGTGTGCGTGTGTACGTGCATGTGTTAGTGTTTGTGCGTTTATTTGCGTTTGTGCGTGCACGTCTGCGTGTGTGGGTGGATGTGTGTTTGTGTTTGTGCGTGTGCATTTGCGTGTGCGTGTGTCTGCGTTTGAGCGTGTGCATGTGTGTGTGCGTTCATGTGCGTGTGTGTGCGCGTGTGTACGCGTGTGTGCGCGTGTGTGGGTTAGGTGTGTATGGGCTTTTTTGACTGTGTGTGCTTTTATGTTTAATTCATTTATCCTAAAATTCATTTCTTCGTCACATTCATCCTAATGAATTAAATTTCGGGATCGATATGCATTGTAGTCACTTCAATCGTGTAGTAAGCACAGCATATTGTGCAGTTATCACAAAGTTATTTTTTGTGTATAATTATAGAATGATATTTAAGGTTATAACATCAGTTTTCAAAGTTACAATCCGTTTACCGTACTCTATAAATTCGAATAAGTCAAATGTCACCCACTCCATACAAAAAGAGCCAATTCCATTGTTATATTCACTCGGAATGAATAAGAAAATTTTAACTTTTTGCAATACGTGGACGACTTTCGACTTATTATACGTGTATATTCACTTTTTGTGAGTGAGTTTTACTTATTAGAATTATCAGAGTAACTTTAGACTGTAGTCATTGAAAGGAATGTAAAAAACTTTGTAAAACTACAAGTATAGTTGTAACTAATTTTGTGTAACAGTCACAAGTTTTGAAGTAAGTGAAGAAATGTTGAGTCTTACTATGCTCATTTCTTGGAGAGTGTATCCAATTTTTTGAAAGGAGATTGTCTTGTCATAATTTTGTAGCACGTATACGCCATACGATTCTTTTTGTCTGGATCATGAAGAGTATTATAAGAAATTCGTAAAGAAGATCTACACCAACAACTGCGAAATTTATAATCAATCAGGCGGTGTCCAATATACTTGGCGAGGAATGTTCGTTTCAGTTGAGCAACGAATTAAGCGAAGAGTACCATCGCGCGATAAAAACGGGCGCCTGCACAATGACAAGCCCAAGAATCGCACAGTAACAAGAAAAATGGCCCCAAGTTTTATTAGAAGAGTTCATTCTTTATTTTGTAACATCGATCTTCATTTTCCGCACCACTTCAACCTGTTTGCTTCGCGAGTAATTTCACAGACTCGTTATCCCTCTCACGAGGGATCCTTTTTGCTATATTTATTTCGCACGCCAATTGAGTATATCGACCATCCCTTTTGTTTTCATCTTCAATATTTATTAACTAGTTTTTATGGAGATATTCGTATTTTCAAATTAAAAAATTCGCCCGAATAACAAAGGGTCGAAATTTGTATGTCAGATAATTCGCTGGAACAGTTTTTCTATTTGTTATCTATAGAAGAGATAATTTTTTGCATTAAGAATTGAAAAACTTTTGTTGGCCCGTGTGTTGTTAGAGACTTTGATAAATCAATGAAAACTATGCAAGGTCAAATGGAAATACTTTGATCCTTTTGTTAAGGTCGGGTTTTACAAAGCTTTTGTGTGTTATATGGCTCGTGCAAATGAAGACCCATTTTTTTGTGATGAATCATCACTGCATTTTTGGAGTCATTATTTTTGTATTTTGATTTTTAATTTACATTTGACTTTGATTGACGTATTTGAAAAAATAATAGAAAATGTATCCAAATTGTATCTGAGGTAAAAATAAATAACATATGTTAGCATATGAGCAACATATGAAATATTAAAGGTTGAAATAAACGAAACTATTCTCTCCAAAAGTCCTTTTGGAAGAATAAAAATATTTGAGGAGATAGAAAAAGATACAACCTGATGGGAGGGAAGGTAAATTGGTTGAAGGCGAGTGCTGAAAGGGAATCGAATTGTCATCGTTTGAGTTTCGGTGCTTCCGTCGCCGGATGTGACAATGTCTGATCAGGAAATTCTGCTGGTCTCGAGAGTCGAGACGACGTAAATCAAAAAAGTACAGTCGCTTAAGACATCGAGTGAATCCTAATGACACGAACTTGCAACGGCAGAGCCAAAAAGTAGACACCAGATAGAGGGGTCTAAAAAAACCCCCTCTTACATTTCCATTCAATTTATACGTCTTTACCATGTCGCTTAATAGGTTGCGTTTATTTGGTCGTAGCTACTTTGTTATCGTGTGACTTTGAAAAAGAATGTATTTCCGCCAGCGAGTGCATGCTAATTAACAAACGTGCGCTAACGTTTATGTTCCGAAGCACTCGCTTTTATTCTTGTTATATACAACAAGATGAAAGCATTTTTCTTTGCAACAAAATTTTCCCTCTATTAACGACAAAATTTGCGGATAAGAATTTCAAAACTGAAAATTCATTTTCAACATATAAAAATTCTTTCAAAATCGTTTTTTGAGAGATTCTGAAATATTAAAAAATGTATATTCGAATTTGATAAAAACAAAGTTTTCTGGTATGGGCTTGCTATTTTAAAATAGAGAGGACAAAATTGTCATAAAATATGCTGTATTGCCAGGATATTTTTCTAAAACAAATATTTGATCACAGCAGCTGGAAATTCATAAAACACACTGAACAGGCATAATCATTCTTTTATACACCACTTAAGACGCAGCCGCATTCACTGGTGGATCAGTGTGGAAACAATGAATGTTAATACCATGATATTCGAGCAAGATGTGAAACGTTACACGTAAGCTGATGAAACACAGATTAACACGAAGAAAAGAGCCGAGCAATTACCCACAGCGGCGGTCAATCGATATACAGAGTAACTTCAACTCGTATGCGCCGAGATGGGACGCGCGGATATTCTCTATTATAGCCCGGAAATGCAGCCGCGTTCTAACAATGAATCGGGCCTGTGTTTGTCTTTGTGACAAGTCGTCAAAAGTTTAATTTGCCATGACGAAAAGCTGCTCATTCAACTGAATTTTTCGTTAAACTCTGAAACCTCGTTTCTATGTGTCACGTCTGAAAAAATCAACACATTTAGTAAGAGTAAATAAAACCTAAATAAAATGAATGAAATGAAACATTTTACAAAACAAAACTTTGCAAAAAATTATGATACATTAGAAAGAAAAAGAAAGCTTAAAAAGAGAAAAATTGAAATTCGAAAAAAGAAAAACAGGCCAACAAATGGGACAGAAATTTTCTCAAAGACCAATCTCGTGAATTTGAAGGCTCGTTTTTCAGCATTTAAATCCAGTTTAAAAACTCGGTTCAAGCAGCCATGACATCATCTCGGCAAACTTCAAGCTAAATAATTCCATCAAGTATGCGATTTCGGAACTTTTCGCGAACGAGATAGAAATTTTTATGACACCGTATATGGGAACATTTCTACGAAAATAATGTCGTATTTTTGTGTTCACTTTTTCTAGTACCTGCAATCAAAAGTAAATCATGGAAAGCAGTTCCTCGCAAAACATATTAAAACAGTTTTTTAAAATCATTTTGGTTGTTACATTTGCTGTTACATTTATTAGAGCACTTAGAAAGGAGATAGACAGAGAAACAGAGAAAATATACTCATTGCATTGGCCTTACAAACTCATTAAGAACTTTCATTAAATTACAAAAAAATGACTTTTCTTTTTTATTCAAGGGATGTTATAATCTCTCCTATCTGCTTCCATCAGATTTAAACGGAATCCTCTTATAAAACAATTATCCAGATAAGCCTTTCCTTTAATTTGCAGGAAATGAAGTACAAAATTAATTGATGAGGGCGATAATTCGCGCAGACATTTCTTGAAACATACGATATAAACTTTATCTTATGGCCATCAAAATAATCTGAAAAATTGTACTTTCCAGAATATATATTCATTTAATTGCATTAATTGCTAAATACCATCAAATACAAAAAAACGGGTGCGGTTCGAATCGAAAGAGAAAAGCGGAAGTATTTTTTCTTCTCCAAGGACCAACACTTGATTTTCAGGATATTTCTCAGAGCATTATTCTTTTTTACGAGCATTTTGAATTTACAGAGTGAAATGGAAAAAGAACGGAAGGCAAAAAACGTGTCTGTGCGCTTGAAAAATGTGTTACCAAATGCACCGTTTTAGACATAACGGAGCAAAAAGAGAGAAAAAGTTCTCGTGCAGAGGGAAGAGAGCATAGAAAAATAGATCCAATTTAGGTTTGTTACCCGATAGCATCTAAAATCTCGATACCAAAAGCCTAGCTATTGTGTATTATCGAACGTATCGTAATTTTGTTTATTCTGCATATTTCTTTGCACAAAAGTGAAATGGCAAATGTTGAAAAGATCTACTTGCTATTTTCAAAAAATGTATATATTTTTTCAATAATATTTAGAAGCATATTCTTTTGTGCTTCAACGTTTCCTTTTTCATTGATAATAAAAATAAAATCTGAATCATTTTTCACTTTGACACAAGATACATTGAAAACAGCAGAAATCAATTTTCTGTCAATTTGACCCTTTCAACAGATTTATCTAAAGTCGTATTTTTTAATTTGGAAAAAAATGAGATTTCTTTCTGTCTGTAGAAAATTATTATTGAAAGTACAATAAATATTGTAACAATCATTGTGCAACAAAGAAAACTCAAGCAGCGAGACAAGACAATGGTTGATAAACGCAACATGACGTCTACGCGATTGGTTTTTACGCAGCTGAGTGCAAATGAAAATTAATCTGGCTCAGCGATGTTGCATAAACAAGGACTCAATACTGACTCTGTGGGGCATGACCGAACGTATAACGATACATAGATACACATAGCGTCATACGTGTGTCGCACACGCTTCGTTAGAGGCGACATACAATCGACGGTTCGATCATTCAGTCATGCACGTGGACTGTTTCGCTAAACTGAGGATTTGTAATAACGCCTAGATGTCACGTACATTTCACCAGGCCTCGACATTAATCTGTATTACTTTTATTTCCAACTGATTAACCCATTGATGATTTCTTTATTATTTATTTGTTTTATACTTTCTTTATTTTTGTTTCTTTTGTTATGCTTGCCTATTTTGTTTCTAACTCTCTAAAAATTTGCAGGAACAAACATGTGTTAAGTTCAAGATTTTAACTCTAAATAAATGGACCTAGCTTTTCAAAACAAATGCCAAGTCTCTCGAAAAACCTAAAAAGAAAGGAAACTTTTTGAAGACTCAGGAAATTCTTCACAAAATAGAAATGGGGTTGAAATTAGTTTGAATCTGAGACAGGTTAAACGGTGGCAGATTCTGCATGGTCTCAAAACCTGAATGTCATCTGATTTAAAGCCAGATCGTACAGGTGAAGATGATTTAATTGAAAATCTACGTTAATTGAACTATCCAACCTCTTGAGCAACACAAAAAGTAGCTTGGTAATTGTAGTCTTTCAATAGATTGTCGTACAAGCGCCGTTGCGAATCTCTAAATTCGAGATGGCTCTTGTGATTGTAATTCCCCGATTGCATGGAGGGATTTCGCATAAGAGCTCTTTTACGACGGCTCACTCTTGGGCCACAAGTGCAGCTTATTTCCTGTCATTGATTACCCGGTTTGCGATCACATTTGAAATCTACTTTCCAAGTATCAGACATTCACTGAAAGACGATGATACAAATTATCGATTAGAATTTTCACAAACGAAACAATTTTCTCACTTTTGTTCCGTATTTGTTTAATAACATAATTTTCAAATTAATCAACTAACGCAATTGAATGGTTTTCGAATTAGTTTGATTTTGATTTGTTTTAATTATAATTAATAACACTAAAGCTAGAAAGGCCGGATAAATTAATGACTACGTTAAAGTAGTTAACGGGTTAGCCTGTGTATCCGGATGCTGACATTCGTACATTCATACTTGTCTTCGCGATAAAACGAAAAAAAAAAAATAAAAACAAAAAACAAGAGTATTCATCCGGAAGTTCTACCATTTTTTCATTCCTCAGTCAGATTGTAATGCTAGTTGCGTCAGACTGACTTACGGTATACGGGGATCCGTTCGTTATTCATTCTGACTCGGCAGCGCGTGATTTGCAATTTACATCCCAAATTTACGCCACGATTTGACAACCGAGATGTACACTAATTATATGAATTTTGGTAAGCGTGCGTGCGCATCAATTTTCGTTTCGTCAATAAACGTTTTACCATTCCAATATGCGAGTTTTCGAATATTCATGTGGTCGATTGTTCATTTTATCTTCACTGAAATTTCCTACTCAAAAAAAAAAAAAAAACAAACAAAACAAAAAAATCAGTCAAGGTAAATGGATTTTATATACATTCAATGGTAAAAAATGTATTAACTTTTTTGGATACAAATTATTTACGCTTGGTACCTAAATAAATAGCTAAAAAAAGTCACAGCAACTTCGAGGTCACACGTATAATGGCAGGCACTATCCACGCCGATTATTAACATCGCGAGCAAGATATTTTGAGCTGATATCATAATTCAATCATTGATCTTAATTTAAATTTAACTTTGCATTCAGTCGCACTTCTTGGGCAGACGTTTTTTTTTTAGACCAAACACTCGACCTTTCTTCATCCAATTTGGATTTATTGATATATAGAAGAATATGAAAGCTCTTTTATAGTTTCCTGATGAAGGGTTTATTCATAATTTTTTTCCGGTTTCGAATTACGTTAGATTAATCGAACCAAGCTTTTATCCGCAAGCGAATCAAAAAAGAATGTCACACGAAGAGCATCGATAATCTTGAAAAAGTGGAGCCAAATTGTTGGACGAAGAAAAAAGTGAACGGAAATTTGAAAGTGTAATTCCAGAAGATGAGTGAAAAGTGGCCATAAAAAGTTTCGCAGGGAGCTGTAAAATTTTATTCGTCTGTAGAACAGGATTGCGTGCAATGAAAAAAGTAGTGCCAAATAAAACACGTCCGAGGGTTCTAAACATTACGGCAAATGAATCGGTCTGACCTTTTTTTACTCGAAATGTGTAGTCATTTTGAAACTCACCATTTCAGGTTCACAAGTAAAGTTCACGGGAAAATATATGGACGTTGCTTACCTGAAACAGAAAAAGAATAATAAAAGTTAAATTTACAGTGAAGTCTTTAACATTGACATTTATTTTTATATTTCAGTCGGATCAATAATAAAACTTTCAATCGACTGTCGAAACAACAAAAATCATTGAATTTTATAAGAAACCCATTAGACTGATAGATTCGACAAAAAAAAACAAACACGAACCCACTAGAGATAACAGAAACGGAAAACTAATATTCAACAAACATGAGCTTGAATGACAACCAATTTGATTGCCCTTTAAAAAAAGAACTGATTGGTGGAATAATAAAAACATTTAATTAAGAACATAATTCACACTGAAACGTCATCATGAAGTTAAAAAAATAAATCTTAATTTTAAGAATAATACGGGTTTCTCTGTGTTAAGTAAAAATGAGTTATTTATAAACAAAAGTTTGGTTCATCCCTGTTGTTAGATTGAGTAATCCTGGTGAATTCGTTGGTAAACAATAATCCATCGTCGGAATTACAGTTTGGATTCGTGGCAGAACTGCATCGTCGAAATTCGTGTTCGGACTCAATGAATCCCCATTTCTCCATCAATTAGATTAATTAGCTAATCGAACAATTCTATCTTCTGCCATTAGCCAATCCGTCGTAACAACAAACAAACCGCACGAATGCGCGTGCAACGCCAATTGTCAGCTAGGTGGATTCCGAATTTCCGGCATTATTCCAACGTATTGCGAAGTGCACACAGCTTTCCGCATGATTAACAGGCGCGCACCGGACCGATCGCTATCGCTTAGCATCTTCGACGGTCAAGTAAACTTCCTCCGGTTGCGAAAATAAAGTATAGCGAATGATCGCCGGCGAACCAGACGCCGAGCGGAGAAACATCCAGGGCTGTTTCGCAACGTGCAATTCTATATAAAGAGCGTGCTATTATTAGCGCGACTTATATTCCTGGATAGAGAGACTCCCCGAAACTACGCCAGTCAACGACTCCCCGAGATGCATCTCAGATTGAATCAAAAGTGCAAAAACTGTCTTGTCCAAATGGTATAATACTGTTCTACCAATCTCTCTCATTTGAAATAGCCGATATATATGTCTCTAACTTTCAGCCTTGTATTGAAAGTGTTTGCAGAAGATACCTAACGAAGGTAGTTTAATTGTTGGGAGAGAGAAAAAGTTGTAATCCCCATTGGCTGGCGAGATCCGCACACTGGCTTTAGATAGAACTATAGGAAATGGATCTAACGAATTTTCGCACGGTTTTATTGGAAATTAAGCCGACCTTTTCGCGGTCTGATAAAGTCAGCCACTTGAATAATAGTTTACACGTCTTCAATTTATGCGCCCGTTTGGTCCATTTATTCCTCTCGCATTCGTTGCATTCGTTGGCACGTAATTTCGCATTTGTTCAAAGAGACAAAGCAGCTTTTTAATTTGTTTATTCTTCTCCATTTTGTTCTGTTTTGTTTTTAGTTTCCTTAATATGTATAATTGGCACCGATGATGGGTTACAAACTGAGTGTATAGATTTGATTATGAATAGCGTTTAGAATGAAGCGAACAGATGTCAATTGTAATTGACAATTATCTACATGAAGATTGAACAACTGATGGGACCGTTCACCAACGAATTCTCCGAATCGTTTAGAAGCACTTCTTTGGGCATGATTGATACAAGTGAAATACGCACATGGTCAGACAGCGCTGGCAAAAACAGCCAGGCATCAAGGGCCGTTTATCAATTCGTTTTGATGAAATTATGTTATGTGATTCTCTGAAACTTTTATGGCGCTGATTGAATTAATTTGTCGCCAAACATCGCAATACATCATGCGAGAACGAATAAAATGTTACTCATCGTTGTAAATTAAAATTTGCGGCTGCAATAATCGTAATTCACAATTTCAAACAATAAGCTCTCAAATAAAAATTCATATGTCTCCATAAGTGACACATGTATGGCTTCATATATTCCGTATATATATATATATATATATATATATATATATATATATATATATATATATTTCATTTAAGTGTATTTGATGTCGAATCGAATATATATATACAGTGCATTGTACGTATATGTTTGGCGTGTAATGCCTCCTCTTTAAATCGCCGAAATTTGGGCCTAACTAGGCTGAATTCGGGCCCTGTTATATTTAACGAAATAATTTAATTCTGGGCAAAATTTGGTTTTCCTAATTACGCTTAAATAAAAATGTGTTTATATGCTAATTCGTTCGAATTAGTTTGAAAAAATTTTGAAAATGATTATATTTTTTCTTCCATGGAAAATAAAATATAAGTGTTTATTTTTAATAAAAAATGTAATAGCTAAAATTATGCACATATTAAATCTTTAATTTAAAATAACAGCGTCACGTTTCTCATTTATAGTGGTAGGTGGCGCTGTATCACCTTATTTTTTTTTTCCTGCAAGTAGTCTGATTCCTCACGGGCATATAAAAGAGGTGGTTCGGCTACTATTTCTAAGACTTTTGTAAGTGTCGAGTTCCACTGGACTCTACCGAAATTGCCGAAAAGTTAATTTTCAGCAATTTTTGAAATACTTAAATTTTGTATCGAGGTAAAAAAACATTTTTTCCTGGTGAATTTTAAATTATATTCCCCACTCATATGGGGTGGTAGATCTTATATCAAATATATAGAATAAATTCTATATACACTAATTACATTTTTTGATATGATAATTTCATTTGATATAAGATCTACCACCTAAGACCTACCATATATATATATAATTAAATATTCTAGAACGTTTGGTTCACTATTTTGAACGTATTTGAACCTTGAACCTAATTAGGGCCCATTTCTGTTTGCCGATTTCGGCTAAATAAAGGGGAGGAATTACATGCCGGACAAAAGCCTCACTTTAACCTTATTCTTGCCCTATAGGGGCCGGACAAGATTGAAAGGCAGTCCTACTTAGGGCCCGAATTAAATTTCTACTAGGGAGATTAAAATTTGCATCAGTTTATCATTTAATTGCACTGAATATAAAGCTCACAAATGGTTATAAATCTGAGAGTCTCTATTGTACTAGCCGCTCACTGCTATATATATGAGGTGTTGGTGGAAATTCGAGCAGTTCATTAAGCAAGAAGTTGGTGGATCCTTTAATTATCATCGCAGCCGTTCTGGACTTTTTCTTGCAGACGCGAATAGTAAGCGTTGTTTTAAAATATACATAACCGAGCGTAATTTGAATTAACGTTGAAAATGAACTTGGCGATAACGCGCCTCTCATCTTTAATACAATTTCTATCTTATCTTTACAGTTCATTTGGAAGTTCGTTTCGTTGTACAGAAAGTGTCTTTATACTCAACGCTAATACGTCGGAGCCAAAGTAAGAAAGTCTAGCCAAGCACAAAGCTAATCATTGTGCTTCGAAAAGTCTCGCGAGAAATAACATTCCAACTTTGTCTCGGCTCGCATATTTTTATGACTCATTTTCATTCATTCATTAACCACCGACAAAATTCAATTTTACTACCATTCAAATGTATTTGAACAATCAATTTATCAATCTTCTCCCCCTCATCTTTTCCTGCTATAAAATCGTAGACAAGAATTTCATAAATTATTTGTTTTTTAGTTGTTAAAATAAAAAAATTGTTCCCGGAAATAGATGGCTGTGATAATGATTCTTTAGCGACGGAATGTGTAAAAATTTCAAGAATACGTGGCGCGCTTTGCCTTTGAAAGGAGATCAAGAAGCGCCGCGGCAAGCAAAGGACGACAGGTCGCATGAGACGCATTTTTTTATGGTACGCGAACTATACACGTCACTCCACCCGGAAACTCGGCGCTAGTAATTAATAACTCCGTCAACGAGTCTGAATCATCTGTCTGACAGCGTTCATGCACTTATTAAAGATGTTAAAAAGTCGCGTAGAAAAAATGTGTGTAAATATCTTTCCTCGTAGAAACGAAGTTATTCGTAACAAAGACATTTTTTAGATTTTTCTATTTCAAATAAAATTCATTACAACTTTTCCAAAATTCGATTGATTCTAGACTTATTTTCTATCAAAGGCAATTCAAGACTTATTTGTCAAAAGTTCAATTTTATACCAGAGTTGGAAGTGCAAATTGCGCACTCCAATTTGATTCTTGAATAATTTTCTTATTGTTGTTTGTGCGCAACATACCAAGTCTTGTTTTGAAGTACTGAGCTATCCCAAAAAATAAAATGATGACACTTCAAAGTGAAAAGTGGCCAGTGTACAGTGACAGTAAAAATAAAAAAAGTGTAATGTTTAATGCGCAATGGAAGGCGGAAACTTTCCACGGCGTGAAATTCTTGTCTATTGGGTTGTCAAAAGAATATTTCAATTACACACTTACAAATTTTGTTGTTTTGATCTGTGTAAATTTAACTATTGAACATCAAAATATAACCCATTGAGTTAGTTAATAAATATAAACATTAAGTCAGAATGCCCAAACTGCGAGTTGCATTTCCACCATTTTGAATGATTCAAAACATAAAAAACTGCAGTCATAAGGTTAAATTTGCCATAAAAATATTTATATCTTATGAACCAATAAATTGTTCAATAAAATTCTACTAATCCTATTATTGAGATTATATGATTTATATTTGAAAAAAAAAATAAAAATCAGTTTTTTCAAAAATTCTATAGTGTAATGAAAATTCAATATTTATTGTATTTTTTGTTACTTTATGGTGCAAATGTCATAACGACTTTTTCTAGTTTATAGACTGCATAACCATTTATTTTTAGTGCTAATCTTGAAACTTCCCAGGATGCACTCAATTTTCAACGTTCGAAATAATTTTAACTATTTTTACATTTTTGTATGCAATATAGCAAATGATTAAAAAAATAGGGCGGGCAAAGCCTGTGCTTTATCGTAGTATTTAAACAAAAGGTACTTTCGTGATCGATTTTCCATTTTTTAGGAACGTTCAAATAAATTTCCCGTTGCGTGTTTGGGTCAAATTCGCGAGTGCCCTGAAATCCACAATAAGCGAAATTAACAAGTTTCGTTTGGAAGAGAACGGGGGAAAAAGGCAGAAGCTTGGAGGATTGATGCATTAAAAGTTACGTTCGGTCGGCGATCGATCAGCCATGTTGTGTCGTCACTCAACATCCTCTTCTTCCAGCAATTGCCCTGTTCAAGTAATTTATAGACTTGGCATTACCAAGTTTTATGCAAATAGAATTTCAGATCTCAATCGCATTTCGAGTCAAATTCGAAATAAAAGTTGATTCAATCCCCACGTTTGCCAAGAGTACGAAATTCGGATTACATTTGAACATTTGAATTACATTAAAGAGAGTTACTAAATTCTATTAGAACGAGATCTAATTTGTTTATAGTTGAAGCATTGAAGATTATTGAATCACAAGATGAAAAAAAAAAAGATCAAAAAGTATGAGATGAACTTTTTGAGCATCTTATTATTGTTGGCCGACCCCTATTTATTTGTTCTATATTCGTCTGTCGATTTTCATGCATTTTAAATCAAACTGACCCATTCATTAAACTTGCCTTTGAAGCCGAGAGCATATCGAAACGGCCGATGTGAGTCATTGCGAATGTATAATTAAATTCATAAAACGTCACTATCACAACGACACAGTCACGTGTAACATGCCGGGGCTTCCCAAACTTTGCACCTTGCGCGCAATAATTTACAAACATAATGACTTTGCAAAGCATTTGGTGCTTACTATGAGGATGCTCGTCAAACTTCGAGACACACCTTTTTTGTAATCATGCAAGTTTGTTCAACTCGTCAGCAGGGTCCGTTTTGAATGACCAATCGAAACGACTTATCACTCGGATTAAAATTTGCAAACCACTCGTAATCCCCCAGTTGAGGTGCAGTTTTGGTTTCAACTCTCAATCAGCTCATGCAAATGTGTAGAATGTCAAATATCTTATTTGATCCACCCAGTGAATAAGAAATCGTCTTTCGGCGGGAATCATCCTTCTTTTAAATAAGAAATAAAAAAAATCAATAGCAATTTTTTTTTTTAACAAGGCTAAAAGTAAGCGTTTCGTTATTTATATTTGATAGTATTATTGGTTCACATTTGAGATAGTAACATAAATAAAAGAAGTGAAAAAACATAACACTGAAACAAAAGTAGAAAAGTAAAACCTTATGAAAATAAATCGATGAGAAAGCAATGAAAAAAAAGAAAAGATCGAATTGAAATGCTCGTTTGGGAGCATTGGCAAACCAAAATTTAGGACACGATGGAGGATTGGAAATGGCGAATGCCATTATCATATCTTGATATTCTGAGAGTTGGAAGTGTCAGTAAGACCGGGCACGTAATGTAAGTTGAGTGTCTTTCTCTATCGCATGACCTGCATTCTTCGCACCGAAATCGTGCCCCTGGGTGTTATTACGTGACCAGGGCGTACCCCATCTGGTTATTACGTCTAAAGAACTTACCGAATAAACGAACACGAGATTGCGGATGTGCCCGGTTCGGCGAGCGGAAGCTCTCCGAATGGCAAATGGAGTCGTTATTTCCCGACGGCGATGTTATAAAACGAAATAATGATATTGAAATAACCGTACGATAACAAAGAATCCAACCGGCTTCCAATACGGCAATCAAATTTTCGCGCCACATTTTGCATCCGCGATTTAACACTTGTACTCATCCAATCATTTGAAAATTCTTTTCACAACTTTTCTTTCCTCAACAAAAAATAAGAAATTTATGATAAAGAGAGTTTGAAAAAAAAGAATCAAAATGAATATATAAAAGAATAAAAAAAATAGTATAAAGAACATTAGCATAACAACTTCATGGGGAAAAGATGAGGAAGACCAAAATAATTTGCGGTAATGATAGATGATAACGTGCAATTAAACATGCCTGGAGAGCTAGATTAGAGCTTTGAGATCTATTAGCAGAGAGAATAATTAGCACTGCTGCGTCGACGTAAAAAAAGAGAGGAACCTCATCAGCGGTGTCATTAAGAATGTTTATCAAAAATGCGCACCGCGAGTCAGCATATTAGACTGCAATTAAAATGGAATCTCGTGAAATTATACACAACAAGTAACTATGTTGCGTCGACAACCAATGTGAAATTAGTTGATGACCAAGTTGCCCTGATGCCATTGCTGATGCAAGCTCTTTGTCCTACATCACAATTTTACACGTTAACAAAAATTAGCAGTTCACATCAGGACTAGAACAAAAGGAAAATACATTGACGACCTCGTTGGACGCGCAATACTTTATCTGTTGTTTTTAAAACTTTTAACTAAAAAAGGAATGAAAAAAATCAATCTGATAGATGTATGGTAAATTCATGTTTTTTCAAACACATTATTATCAATAATTGATTTATAATTATAATACAATCCCTGATAAATTTGTCTTCGTCATATTTTTTTAGCAATATTTAATCAAGTGACATGTCATGACGAGAAAGTGTTCTAAGCAACGTGGCGGAATAGATGTGAGAGACAAAACAGTAAGAGAGACCGATGTTTTTCATTCGGCTGATTACGCGGATGAACTTATGGCGACCCGATGCTTTCAAAGTTGGCACATTTGGGTACCGATATTTACATATGAACGAGGGACGACACACATATGCACGCCCAGAGTTGTGCAGTTAAGCGAGCGCGTAAGAGACGATTAAGGCTCGGAGGAACACGAATATTTAGCGTCTTGGTTTCCGAGGGAACGAAGGGTGTGGACGACTGCAAACTATAAGGAGAAGAAAGATAAGGACAACGACGTCGTTGCGAAAAACTTACGACACGTCGGGCCGGAGCATAATCGTTGCACGCAAATGCGAACGTTGTATATAATATAATAGCGAACACGCGCTCTACGACCTCCTCTGTAACTTGAATAAAATGTATACTTATATTTATAAGCAGTTATTATAACAGAATTATGCCGTGAAAAAAAAACATTTGAAGATTTATTGTTTCACTTTCTTGATTTTAAACTTTTTTTTCATCATCTATCATCGTTTAAAATATTTTGTGTTAGTATTCATAAAGTAAATAATTTTTTAAACACAATTAAGATAGACAAGCAACAGAAATATGATGATACTTTATTTTATAAATATAATTAAAATCATGTCAGAAAGTTAACTTCAAAATTTTTCAGTATCTTCACAGAGATTACTTTTATACTTGTTTATAAGTTGTATTTTTTCATACATTTTTGTATTAAAAAATTGAAATATCTCAACTTCTTTTTGAACAACTTTCAAAAACAAAAATGTTTGTTGTTCCAAGTGTATTTTATACAAAATTTTTATTCCTGAACAATTTATCTTTATATTCTTTCTTTAAAAATGTATGAAATTATTAAAGCGACACTTCCGGTTTGATTCGACTCAACTCGGTGTCTCCGTCGAAGCTTAATAAACCCGCCAAGACATATCAAAGGCGAGACTTTATCTTACGCATTATCAAGTCATTCATTAAAACGGAAATCGTACGAAAATGATACAGACCACAAGCGACTTATCGCCTTGGTTGTGTGACCCTCGCCGGAAAGAGAGAAAAGTTTTACACACGATAATGCAAAAATTCTCGCGAAAGTCAGAGTTTGTCACCAGACGATGCTTTATTTTTTTCTTTTCGCTGCTTATATTCTATTTAAGAGCGCAAGAATCCTTACTCTCAGCCAAGTTGAAAGCAAATTGCTCAAATTTCAGTTATTGATTTTTTCTTCTCTAAAATAATTCCAGTGTCTCTGTCATGAAAAAAGGGCGAACAACCTGGAATTTTTCTTTAAATATGTATAATTCATTATTTTGTAGGGTCTTTTCCCTGCATTATTTTCCGTTGGGTAAAACCCAACTGTTCTAGAAATTAGTTTTAATGTTTACGTTTGTTTTAGTTTTCTTAACTTTTATTATATATATATATGTATATATTTATAATAATTTAATTTCAGTATGTGCATGATACCCAGAAATGGACTTGGCTTTACACATTACCCATTCATACCCACTCCTTACATTACATAAATTACTATTTATTTTTATTTACTTATTTAATCAGTCTTCATTACAGTTTGTACCACAAAGTATCACAAAATAATCTCCAACTATTTAGCTTTTACCTTTACATCTCCACTCATACAACCTACCATCTTTACAGGTTTACACATTTACATTTTCTTAAGTTTTATTGTTACACAATCGTCAAAAAGGTTCACCCGTTCGGGTTTTCCCTAACAATGTTTATTTTTTAGCTTCATTTTTTGAAGGGTCCACTGCCTTTGCAAGTGGATCACTGCCAAATCTTTGTCATTTGACAAAGGGTCACTGCCTTTGAGACTCGCATAATTCGGGTCCAGGTAACTGACCCCTCTCCACTATCTTTGCCCCCTACTATTGCCAGTGGTGATTTTTGGTGGTTACTTCGAAAATGTTTTTCTAAAGTACCATCATTCTTGTTCAGTTTTTCCGCCGCGAACTTAACCGCTCCCAAGTCTCCTCGCCGTTCGAGAAAAGACTTGGCGTCAGTTCCGCGAGTTCGTACTGTTATTTTATTACGTATCCGTTATCATTGTTTGTTAACCATTGTTTGTATTGTGTTTGTTTTGTTGTTTTTGTTTATTACATAGTTTTTGTTGTCTGTTAGTTTTCGTGTCGTTATTTAATAATTCCCCGTCACCTTGTCCCAACAATTTTATTTAATAATTTCATTTACTTAAAAAATTTCATTAAATAAAGACAAGTCAAACAAATTTAGTTAAGGAAAAAAAAATTTCCAATTTTAGTATACAATTTTGAACTAAAAGAACGTAGCATTCTATTTGTTAATTTTATTGATCGCGAAAAACGGAAAAAGTAGCTAATGAAAAGGTTACCACTTATGTATCTTAATGAAAGCCGGACGAACTAATGAGTATCGTATTTCGATACGTTATTATCACCATTATTAGCCCAAAGTATGACAATGTGACTGGAAAACCGGTTGATAAAGTTGCCAAAATGGTTTATTTGATGCAGTTATGAGATAATTGGCGTATGCTAATAAGAGCCAGTTGCTGATCGTCATAAGAAGAATTCAAATTGACAAAACATAACGGCACGATTATGTGAGGCAAAATCCATTAGATAAATGGGTGGAATCGATTGAACGAGTCTGGGAAGGGGCAAGTTCAGGGTGGCCTAGCTGAGCGAACCAACACATGCGCTCTCCTAATGGCGTATACCTGACAAGGTGACGGGGCTGATGACGTCAGCGTGCAAACAGTATCAATAGTCACCGGCCAAAAACCCTAGTTCACCTAAACACTATCTTTTAATTAAATATTCATCAGTATGACAAAACCAGCGGCACTTGAACTTTTTCAACTTGTCCCTCTTTTAAGTATTCAACTTGTTCTACTTTTGTTTTTTTTTTTACCAAAACTTTTGTAAGACAAATAAAAAGTTTGGATATTTTTGTAATCCCAAAATTTTGGAATTAGAGTTCCAAATTTGTTTTGAATTAGATATAAAAGAGAGTGAGAAAATTGATAGGAGTAACAAAAAGTTAAACAAACAAAAATGAAGCAGAGATAAGATATTTCGCTGGAGACGCGACTTTATTTGACGTAATCGCCCACGGCGAAAGGAGGTGTTCGTTTCGGAGCGTGAGGCGAACATTTTTCATACTCTTAATTCATTAGCATAAAATGTTGTGTGTTAGCTCACTGTTGTAATTTATCAAACGGACGTCTCGTCGGAACTGACAAATGAAAAGGCGTTGACTCGCCCGCAAATGCACACGCGTCTCTCTCTCTCTCTCTCTCTCTCTCTCTCTCTCTCTCTTGCAAAGTTGCAAAGGCTTAAAGAAACAGAAAACAGTTTTTCAGTTATAAAATTTTGTAGACGATTTTCTTCCAAAACTATGAAAACATTGAATGAACGTATTATATGATTTCATATATATAACATAAATGCAATACATATGAAATATGAAGTACATATGTGGTTTCACGTAAGCAAACATATATTTATCAATATATGCAAGCGCATATATTTGATGTATCAAATTCGCAAAATTCGTTTGACTTTCATCAAGCATTTACTGCCACGAACGTTCCATAGTCGTTCCATTTATCGTTGACGAATTATTGTCACATTTTGCGAACCAAACGTTTGTATTGTCGCACGTGAATTAAAATAATGAGATGTTAATGAATTCGTTAAATTCCGACTGATGGAAAACCGCTCTTTTTGAGTGGCAGTTCTCATACTGAGAATGATAAAAAAACTGTTACTTTACCAAGAGATGTGCAAACAGGAAATTTTGAAACGAATGTTTGTATTTGACATTCAATGAAACTTCTCTATTACCTTGAATAATTTCAATTTTAATAATTTAAACAAAAGAGATGATGGAAGTTTACGTTCGATGCAAACAATTTGTGGATGTTTTTCCACATGAAGACTTGTACGAAATTGTTTGTAATTATGACTGGTTACACAACTTTGATCTCGATAATTCAATTGGGCAACAGATTTGTAAAGTCCTGTTATGGGATCCATTAGGAGATCGAGGTATCACCGAACTCGATCTATTTTCCAATACCAAGTCTTGTATATCTGCATTGACTTAAATTGGAGAAAATTGGGTAACTTCGCGGATCCCACGTTGTTGGTCACATTACCATAATTCCATTGAAACTTGCCAACCTCCAAAATTTATATATACCCTTAAAATAATACGCAAACGTAGTCAACAATTTTAACTCTCACCCCTCCTGTAACTTACATTTTCAATTTGAAAGACGTATTTTATTACCGACAACGTTCGCGTTAGATTAGATCTCAGCATCTTTGAAGAGCAAGTGAATATCAATTCTCTTCGCAGGAAGATATTTCCTTTGATGGAAATTTAAATTCTGAATCTTAAGCCGAATTGAAATTAGTACTATAGTTCGTGATTTTGCCTCCCAGGCGAAAAACAATCTGCAGATCCAATAAAATTCACCTCCCACAGAGCTAGAGCCAATTAAACAATATTTTTCCAACGAGTTAGCGAACAATTTATATCTTGCAATTTCCAGCTATCCTGTTTTCAAAATGTAGATTGCAATTCTGTACTGCAACATGCATATCATAATGAAGTTGTGCACATGATAATGGGCTTCATTTATTAACGTATCGAGTTTCTTGACAGACAGCGCGTCGCCTACGAAGCGCAACGTGATTTTCATTCATGCTTGCCTTTATTCATCATATTACGTTTTCTAATAATATAGACTTCTATGTCGTGTATGTTGATTCACGATTTCGCAGTCGCAGTGTCGATTCACTTATTCAACTATGAGATAAACCTTAATGATAATGAAACCTCTCGATTCATGTTGCATTGCGCCATCTGAAACATTTTTAACCTAATAATTTGTTTTCATCAAATACATTTTTCATCATTAAATATTGAACCATTTCAGAATAAGCTGAAGTAAACTTTTAGTCCCAAGATCAAATGGTCAAGTCTTCTCTCAATTTTTCATACTCAATTTAGAATAAAGTTCACTATTCTTTTATTGGTTTTTCTGAATATTTGATAATTCAGTGGGAAATTGACATCAGCCTCCCATTAATTATGAATAAATGTGTAAATATATATGTATATGTGAGTGGGTATTGATTACTTCATCCCATCTCCCTCGAGAGAATCGCAATTAATTTTTGACCAACATGACATTATCTCGAGTCCTACTTATGACCAACCGACAGGGCAATACTTTTATGTCAAAACGTAGGAAGTACCAATAATTGTACACATTAATTCTAATTCTATTTATTTCTCGTTATTTAATTTTATAATAATATTAAGCCCAAGTCGAACTATATTACGTCTGCTAATTTAACAACATTCTCAGGCAATTCATTGGACGCATCCATTATAAGTAAAAAAAATTTTAGTTTAAATACGGATAGCGAGTTAACGACACTGCTTTTCATCGTTGAGAATCTATATTAGTGCATTCACACACATGTTATTAATTACAACCACGCGTTGTTAATTCATCTCGATAACCGTTTGCGAAATATTTATGAGGTTATACGTACAATGTTCAACAAAATTCAATATTGCTAATAAAACTCACACCGAATCAAAAAAAAATCTATTAAAAAGAATATTATTAAAAATAATATTTTTAAACTTCTTTTAAAATTTTTTTACATAATTAAAAATACGTTAAAATGTTAGTAGCATCAAAAATAGTTGAGATGAAGTTCATACGAAACTGTAAACAGGTAATATATTCATTAAGCAGAGTTATAGTACGAGTGAAAAAAATTTAGCCCCCGGTTAAATAATGTCTTTCACAGTTACGTGATGTGATAGTTCATCCCCCTATAAATTTACACGAGTATCCTTTATGATTGGTGCAAAGGAAGAAGAAAGTTAAGTGTAAAATTTACACCAGTGTAGTCGAACAATTCTCTTAGTGCAGACAGAAAAAAATTATTCTGCTATAAATAACAGCGTATCGCGCACAGCAACAACGGAAGAAACAGAAAGAGAGGGCGGAATTGGAATAACTAGTCAAAAAACAAAAACGCCCCGCAAATGCAATTATCTCCACAAAATTGCAAAAAGGAGATTGTTCTGTTCTGGACAAGAAGATTTTTTTCACGAATTTGCATTCAAACTCCGGATTGATATGTCTCGGATATTATTTTTTGGTGGATCGAACGAGCTTTAATATTGAAAAAATTGATACAAACTATATGGTTGTAATTTCAGATCTTGCAAATTATAAATTACAATAAATTACACTAAAAGGTCTAATAGATCTTGTCTGTTTTTCCAAACTGCATTTTTTTACAATCAGTTTATTAAAATAAGGTATTGCGCAACCTATAAAAAAGTACAGAAACTCAACCAATAATTTTTCATTACAAGAAAAGCTATTTTCTTTATACATTCCACGATGAAATTTAAAAAGATTATGTACAAATATATGACCGAAAATTTTCTACTATATCATTTTAGCATTTCAGTTATCAAAAAATGCATTTTTTTTATTATTTGTTATTTTAAATCATTTCAATATATTGAATTTACTCAAAAAAAACGCATTTCATTATTCGGTAAAAAGTACATTGTAAAAAATGAACAGTGAATTGTTGACAGTGAATAGTGAAAATAACATAGTGAGTAGTAAAAAATAAACAGCGGTTATAGAGACAAGTGAGAAACGTGTGGTATACATCAGAATGCAGAAAAAATCTGCAGAATGCAATTCGCAGTTTGAGTTTTGGACAACAAAAATAAAATTGTCTTGTACAATTTCATGAGTTGCTATATTCTACTTTGTGGCAGTAATAGTAAATCAATTAATTGTTGCTTAAAATATATATTGATAAATACACTGAAAAAAATGATACCATTTTAATGAAAAAATGATCTTTTTTATAATCTGCAAGACTGACAGCTATTCCTATTTATTTTATAACAACGATGGATTTCCATGCAATGGAATAAAATATTTCCGAATTATTATTATTCTGCAAATTATAACATCAATAGCCCGATTTAATTGTAACAAAGCTCCTACTTAATATTTCAGAAATTCATTATGAATATGATTCAATGAACATTGAACAATAATAAACTGTATTCTTGGACATCGATATTTTATTTTTAGGAAACAATTTGTGTTATTCGACAATTTAAATTATATCATGCATTCATCATAAATTTTGAATTCAGGAAATTATGTTTAAATTTTTAATTTAAATCGTTCTCTGATTTAAAAGCGGCTATTCTAAAAAAATTAAATTCATATTTACAAAAAATACAAATTAATGTCAATAACAAAAACAATAAAGGTAAATTATTAAAATTTTTTTTTGTGATAGTAATCACAAATGATTTAATTTTCAAGATGCCTTTGGAAAAAGCCATTGATATTATCCTCAGTCGTACAGGACAAAGAATCAATTTAAAAATGGTTAAAACAAAGAAGATCTAGTCGGAGCAAGCGGAGAAGACGATGAAAAGCTAGACAGAGCAGGCGGAGGAGAGACAGTTGAAGAAAACGCAGAATCGTTCTTGAAGAAAAAATCCGTTCTGAAGATAAGTCAAAAGAAACGGCGGGGAATCAGAAGATCCAGCTTTTAAACAAAAAAAGACATCTTTAGCTTGAAAAAGAGCTTGACAATTGATATAGAGTGAATTCTCAGTAACGATGCTATAGGAAAAGCTTTAATAAACTACTATAATATGAAACATCTTTCCAACACCAAATGTCATGGATTTTTAGCAGACTTGTTCATTTTACATCTATTGAATAATCATTTCTCGTAGGTTTTATTTCAATTTTCTTTAATTTTCTGTTTTTGTTGTGGTGTGTTTTATATAAAGTAATTTTACTTCAAATGAATAGATGGATCTAGTTAACAATCTAATCAGTTTACTCCCCAATAAAAATGCAGAATCTCATTGCGTTCCTAATTATGTTTGAAAAAAAACAGCAAGCCCTTCCAGTTAATGGAAAAGGGGGTCAAAAATTACACAAAGTTTTTTTTTAAAATTCGTATTTATACGCTCACCTCGAAGTAATGTCATGTGGTTTCGCGATTTTAAAATTGGAATTTTAATTTCTATTTTACACTGTTTTGACCTACTTAACCCGACTTACTATCCCAAGAGAAAGCCTAAGTCTAGTCCTTTGGGACAATGTACACTTTTTCACAATTCCAATTTTAATTTAAAAGAAGTTACTGTAAAATGACTCAAAATCATAGCAGTTATTAATTTTACATAATAGGAAGGGGGTATTAAAACACATTTTAATTTTAATGTGATATGTTACAAAGAAGAAGCAATATAATATTCAGGGCGTTACAAACCACCCATACCACTTAAGGAGGTTGGTGTGCGATTTCAATTCTACATACGATTTTCACGAAAAAAATATATGTTTTTACAAACGATAAAAAAAACTCGCATGCAAAATTTGGAGAATATTCACTCGTTCATTTTTGAGAAAAAAAATGTTAAAGTTTACTTTAAAATACATGGAGTCTTATGGAAGCTAATCTTATTTGTTTGTTTTTGAAGAAATTCAACATTAAAAATGCGCAAAATTTTGATATTATCTGAATAAAC
>JAQQRF010001519.1:0-11134 GCA_030523145.1 Trissolcus brochymenae | reverse complement strand
ATGTTGTATCCAATGAAACTCGTTATTTCCATTAACAGTAACAATCTTTATTAAGCCAAGACAGACATGACATGTAACGTTGACAAGTTAGACAGGACCGACTGAACTGACAGACGTAAACACCATTGGCAGCCATAGCAACAACAAGAACATATTTAAACGGGATGTAACAGTCTATCGTCAGTCAGTTACTGCTTTCATGTCATCTGATCAGCAAAAATTGAATCTGCAGTCTCTTTAGATATATAGAGGCCTTGAACCATTTGTAACTTGTCCGGTTCTGATCATCAGTGACACTGATTTGATATTAGAAGCACAATAACAGAAAGAGGAGAAAATAGCGCAAAGTCTGTAATTTATAGAACACACTGAAAGCAGCATGGTTCTATCACTGAACACTCTGTTACTGAAGCTTACCGAGACCGGACGTTTTCGACTCTCGCTCTTGGTAACCTGTGCAATTCTATTTGGTGATATTAAGATCTATTATCCTTTTGCTTACTTTGATTTTGAACATAGTTTTATGAGTTATAGTATTCTGATTTATTTCATTTATTTTTGTCTTATCGATTTGTAGTTAGCAGAGTTTCGGTTTGTTTTATTTATCCTTGATTGATTTATCTGAAATAATGAATTCAAATTCAAGAGAATTTCAACATAATACTTATTTATAATTCAATATTCAGTATATGTTACGAAATACTATGTGGTGTTTGAAATGCAAACTATTTGATGTATAACTATGTTACAAAGCTAGTTGTAATGAAAATACGTAACTCATTTCCTTAGTTTGGATCCTTGAAATAAGTTATTACATTTGTTTTCTTATAGAATAGCTACTCGTTCTAAATTAAATAAACAGAATGATCTGAAAATGGTTGCCGAATGTTAGAACTTGATCATAATCTGTTCAATCAACAAGTAAATTTAATTTCAATTTTGAATATTATTTTAGTAACAAAATTTCTGTCGTTCCAGAAAATTACAAGTTACAGTAATTTTGCAAACAAGAAATTAAATATGATTTCAGATTCCAGAGCCTAATTCTTTTGAATTTTCTTCGAACTGGTTTTGAGAAGTTGCATTACACCTTTGGTTACACTACTGCAGTTTTAAAAGAAAGAGAGTTAATAGTCTCTTCTACTTAAAAATATGTATACATTATTAAGTCTAATGAACCAAATAGAATTTCAGATTTATTTGTTTTATATTTAATATTTTTCAATTAAACGTATAATGTTTCGAAAAAAAACTCTGGTTGTTGAGATTAAGTTATATTATCAGCAGAATGATACGAATGTTTTTGGCAATTCAAACCTGAATTTGGATCGAAAAATAGTACTTTAAAAATAATGTAACGTTCTTATCGAGTTTGGGTGAATTCTTACCGATTGGGTAAATGAAAAGAAAGTTTACAGTTTATCAGTTTGAAAGACTGATTTAGGTTTTAAATTAATCTGTCATCCATATTCAGATACTGAGTTACTACATTCTAATTTATATTGAAGAAACTCTTTTTATATAAAATCATTATGAAATATCATCCAGAACATTTTTATTATTGTAAGAGTTGTCGATGCTACTAAGTTGAAAACAACTATATACATGTATATGATTGTAAGTGATATACTTAAAGGATCTTCTAGGATGAAATTATTGTTAACTCTTAAAAATGAACATTCGAACAAAAATGATCCATTTTTATAAAAAATACTACTTTACATGGCGCCGAAAAATATTTATGCAATAATTCAAACTTTTTTCGTTAAATAAAAACGAATTTCATGTAATGGAAGATTTAAATAATGATTTTTTGTTACATGATATACTTTTAGGCATAAATTTCAAAGATTGTATTATCTTAGCATGTTCTATCATTATGAGTTTGATTGACTGAATTTAAGCACAATAAATTGAGATTTCATAAACATTTTCACTTTCTTCGGATTTAATATTGTACTTGCCAACATATTGTCGTTATCACAACCGTAAATCTGTTTTATTTTTTATTCATCTATACTTTTATAATCAGCGTTTGAATTATATATCGAAATTTTATGCATAAAAAGATAATAATAAAATCAAATCAAAGTGTAAGTCTTTCAAAATAGCATTCAATTAAAGTCACAAAAGCATGTTGATAGGAACATCACCGATTCCATATTCATTGGATTTTATTGACTTTTCACGTTGAGAAAAGTCAGAGATAAAGCAATGGACTTTTCGTTTTCATAAATCTATCAATCGCCATACTAAGATCAAACGAAATTTACATGAAGAATTTATAATTATTTAATAATAGAGCCTGAAAATATATTCAGTTTGCGTAACAGAAAAATCAGCGAATCTTTTATTAAAAATGTCATTCATTGTTAGCCGACGTCATCGAGGTGAGCTTCGCCATGACTGTATGTATGTGTGAAAAGAAATTCACTAAAAACGAGATGCACGTAGCACCGTCGTGACTTTGAATTTCATAAAGCATTATTGCTCTCGAATATGCGTTGCTCGACCTGATAAAAGAGATGTAGGGTTCGCAGACGAGAGAGGCTGGCTCATCTTTTGGTCTGTTCTTTTTCGCTACATAGATCTTCGCCAGAGGGCGCTAGGCATGAGGACTTTGAAAAAGGAATTATTGTTCCACTCTTCCGTTCTTTCGTTTCGTTGACCAGTGAAATGGGTTAGGAAAGAATTATTCTTCACTGCAAATTATTCCATAGATATTCCGAAGCTCGGACGTGAAAGAAAGTGGTGATGGTCGTCCAAATGAATCTGCCATGTATAAATATTCACCAAGGAAAAGATTTTATGACTACAAAGCTGTTTTCCGCTAGGCACAATTATTCGAGCTGTTATTGCAACCATATCTCACACATCCCGCTTAGAAAAAAAAACAGTATTTGTTTTGTTTGTGCAATTATGATTGATAATAAAAACTTTGAGTTTCGTTCATTTCATAGAGGAATGGAATGAAAGTAAGTGAACAATTTAAGTAGAAATTTTTTTTGTTTCATGTTCGCAGAAACCAGAAATCTGGTTTAGACAATTACTCAATTCGTTTTTTATATTATCAAAATTTTCCGAATCCAATTGGAAAAATGTGCATACACGATGAATAAACTTTTTATTTTCAATATATGACAATACAACATTTAACTCTTTTTCTACATTCAACTTAATAACAATTGTTGAATGCCTTTATTATTATTTATTTAGTTTATGACCTGTAAAGCTGTATCATGTAACGGATCGAACAATTCTCAAACTAAATTTGCTTTCGTTTTAGTTTTGATACTGATTGGCCTATTCACTCGTGGGCTACTTTGAATTTTTATACTAAATTTTTTAAATAAAAATGTAGGTGATGTTATTATAATTGATAATTTATATTCATTTTAGCGTAATTATAGAAAATTGAGTTTCATATCTAAGTTATGTTAAAATAGTACATTTCATGTAATGACAAATCTCATTCTTTCCGTTTAATTGATTAAATAAGTACTGTAAGTAGAAAAATCTCATTAGTTTCATTATTTCTGCAACTGATAGTGCAACTGATATGGTTTTTAAACAACCAACCTCTGACTGGTTGTATTAATTTATATTGTTTTTTTTCGAAAAAATTTCAAAATTAATTCTCCTTAATTCATCTACGTCTGTGCAAAAGTTATACAGCTATGTGTGAACAAGTACGAAAAGTACAGCACAAAAGTGCGCACCGCAGATGGGAATGTGTCAAATTTGCGAAAATTGATGTACTGTACTTTGTTGGACTATTAAAGTTTTGTTTTATTTCGACAAGAAAAGAAAATACTTTGCAATTCAAATTAAATATTGATGTACATCTTAAGGCGAATATTTTTATTGACTATACTTAAGACTTACTTCGCAAGAAAGGAACAAATGTTTTCTTTTCATCCGCTAAAATAGCATCTTACACGGTACATAATGTATGTGACAGGCTGAGGAAACATCATCGCTAACTTCTTTGCTCACACTAAATTATAACAAGATTTAAGTACACTATTATAAGAAAAACAATCCAACGGAAGTACAAAATTAAAAATTATCATAGTAGAATATTGCGTACAAACGAATCAGTTTTCATCGTATGAGATAATGTTCGGGCAACAGACCAAGTATGTTGTAAGTTTATGATGACCGAACAGGAGGCAGGAAGCGGTTACATGGACGATCAAATAGTAAATCACATAGTTTACCCAATTGAAATCTTTTAGTAAATAAATAGCTGAGTATTAAACTAAAACAAAACACGAAATCAGTTAATTTAGATATTCAAATTATAAATGCACATCTCGAAATTATAATCACTTTTTACGGATAAGATATTATCAACTGACAATACGTGACATGACACAAAAAAGGTAGATGTATTATTATACAAATATTTACTTTGTGCTTAAATAACACAATTCCAATTCAATCAATCAATCACAGTTATTATTAGTTAATAAAATCAAACGAAAATGCATTTCAAGTTTCGATGATAAGATCATTGTTCATAGTTGTAGGAATAAACAGAATTATGGTTTGCGTGATTCAAATTAACAAAAGTGGTACGAGTTAAATCATTTTAATGTATTTGTGTATCATTTATAACGGTGTATAAATAGTAGAAGCTTTGTAGCACTGTCAGGTAATCAAATGCCATTATTCAAAAGAATGGTCACTTCTACAATCGATTAATTAAAATAATATCTAATGTCATTTTAGCGATAATTGCATACATAATTATTTGGTTTGTTATATTCTAAAACAATACAGAGCAAACTACACATATTTCAAATTCAAATTGCTTAAACGTAAAAATTCAATTCATATAGGAGCCACCTACCAAGAAATGACAAAAAAGTAATGCAAGCGAACGCGAGTTCAGGTAGGTTTCGAGCAACAAGAAGCTAAGTTCATGGAAAGAAGGAGTATGGTCCTTCAGGATGCGGTGAAGGTGGTACTTTACCGATTAGACTTCGTCCTCCCAGAGACCATCGTATAGTGAGGTTGCAGTGGGGTGTAAAAATGCCACTTTGTTTCGTCATTGGCAAGAAGAGTCTGCAATTTTGAAGGTGGATGGTGTCGACGAAAGTTTGTTTCAGCATATAGAATCTGCACAAAACGAAAATGATACAAAAATGGAAAACAAAAATGGAAAACTCTAGAGAAATAGTCGAGAACTGGTTCACAATGTACTGCTATAACGGTAAAACACATAAAAACGACATGACGTTGTATGTAAAACGAGCGCAGTGGCCCCGTTCTGGTCCCACATAAACTTGAATCGTTTAAATTTGGTAAATTTAAACCAAATAAACAAACTTTTGTTTTCAATATAAGAAACCCTGAATTTTATCTTTTACAGAAACAACAGAATGTTTTTCGTCATGCAAACTGAAAATTCTGTTAATATTCCAGCATTTTTTGTTGTATTAACATCAAACAATTAATTTTGTCTGCCGATCATCTAAGTCTACTAAATTTTCAGTTCTTTCAACTTCTATGATTTCTGTCAATTTAATGACGTTTAAAACAGCCGAGATTAAAGATGTGTGAAATTGTCACACTTGGTAATTTTCACATAACAACTTGCTTAGGTCAAGGATGCCATATTTATTGCATACAAGTGCATTTTACAATCACTGTAGCAAATTTTGCTTAACGTATGTTTATGAACATATATGCGCCACTAAGCGCACCTGTGCGTAACTGTAATGCATCCGCATAATTTATCTACTCGCATATTGCCATTCTAATTTAGAAAACCTGCCACGTTGTTTCACGTTAAACGCCTAAATGAAATTCACTAATGTTACAATAATCAGAATTTGCTTGCAACTTCGGTGGCCTTCATATATGTGCTAGTTCTACTTCAAGTTTAATTTTGATAATAGCGATAATAGTAGCGATTGTCAACCAACGTACAAATTAATGTACAAACGCATATCTGACTAATGTAAATCATGACCTCTGTTAATTTCGCATTCATCATTTCAGAGTTGATACGTGAAGACAATGGATAATTATTTTAAAGAGTTAATGATAAATTTTCAAAAAACCCTACCGTGATCCAAATAGTTTTATAAGGATTTTCGAATAAAAATTTAAACATAAATTAAAGCATTTTTCTTAAAAAAATCCTTAACCGTGATTAAAATTTTATCAGAAAAACATGACAATATAATTTGTAAATAAATTTTTGGAATGCAAGTGTTAATAAAAAAACCTTGGATTGAGTAGAAACTCCAGTATAAATTAGTAAGTTAATTATAGAATATTATTTGATACGGATGTTAAAGTAATGAATCTATTATTTTGAAGGTTGTGAGCCTATACTTCTGCAATCAATAGAAGTTGTATGAAACTTATCGCAAGTATTGTAATTACTTGAAGAAACAATAGAGTCTATAATTTTTTAGTTGTTTTTAATTTTAATACTGAAATGATCATTACGAAATAGTTGTGCAGAAATTCGATACCAATTCGACAAAGTTTCTAGATTCATTTGCTGATTTTGATAGATATGATTCCAGTTAAATGAAACTTGCTTGATAACAATTGTGGATCAATCGTTAATTAAATTCCCTCTTGAAACGTTAATTTTTTGTCACTATCTTCATAAGACTGTTTTATTTTATGTTAATTGCTCTCGTTTTCTTATGATATTGTTTATTGTTCAAATTAACTTAAAGGGTGCAGATTTGTTTTTAGGTTGTATAAGCTTCACGAGAGAATACTTAGTCAGGATTTGAGGTAACAGTTTAACCAAAGTGATGAATTTTTTAAATAAAGGAAAACTAGACTGTTTTTGGCCAGGGGCCAGTAACACACACTGACAGTTATGTGTTGAAAATGCTTAGGAAACATTTTGGCTCAATGACTATGGCATAGGTATCATTTGTATAACTCTTTACTTCACTCATAAGAATACTTTTTGTGCTTTTTGATTTAAAATTTAGTTGTCGCTGTTTCTATATCTTTATAATATTTATTTTCACCATGAATTTTTTTTGAAAATTAATTTTAAGATTGCATATTTTATCAATTCAATCATTTCTTATGTCAGGATTTTATTGAATAATTTTTTTTTTTATGAAAAGTAAGACATACCATAAATCATGCATTAACGATCTGTTATCTTTAGTTGTCGCTGAAAGCATTTTCTAAATGATTTCTTAGTTATCGATTACTCAATGGCATCGTTACAAATTATAAGCATCAATTTAAATGATGATCAAATTCGTTGAGAATTAGGTTCAAATTGTAGATGGAATACTTAATTTTACGTACTGTGTGAACGTCATTCACGATTTTGATGCGAGAGCAGTTCACAAAACTATAGCTTATATAATTACCTCGATTATTTAAATTTTACAAATTTATATTAGTGAAGAAAAGGTCGAAAACTAGTGGTTAATAAGGACTTCGATTTATCACTTTTGCTGCTTAAATGAACTGAAACTAGTGGCTTATGTATACATGTTTTAACATTTTCCGTTGCATGTTTACGGTGAATTTGAGTGATGCACATAATTTTTTAGAAACGTTCGTCCCTCTTTTCTTAATCCACATTTACAACAAACGAAGATTCCATCGAGATTTTATTTCAATTATTTCAGTTTTTGATACAATTATTCATCAGAATAATTAAATCATTATTTATCAAATAATTTGTGTTTTGAATTTTTCATGAATATGTTCCAGATTTACTAAAATTAACGCAAATTACCGTGCGCCCACAATTGTTTCAGATGCTTGGTCTACAAAAGAATGCAATCAGACAACATAACTCATAGCAGATAATAAATACATTAATACTTAGTCCCCATGTGCTGTTAAAAATTATTTTTCATGAAACCGTTTTTCTTATATAGCTTTACCTGGTGTGAAGCTTATATTTCATTAAAAAATTATGGAGAATTAATTATTTTACATTTAATCATAAATGAAAACATTTTTAAAGGATAATAATTTGTACGTGCATGATTTTGTTGTTCAAACATTAATTCGATGTTTTTTTCACATGTGCGAAAAAAGCGATAATAAATGAATAATAAATGCGCAACTCATCATCTGGAAAATTACTTTCATCTCAACACCGTCAGAGGCATCAGACTTAACATAAAAATAATTTTAAAGAACAAGACAGTGCAAGATAACGTAAGAGTTGTTCTAACTGAGAAAAATAGCATTTGTAATAAAGCACACCAGGCAAAGCTATATAAACCTTTTGCAACAAGGTACAGAAGAAAACATGACAATTTATTTCATCTCAGACAATTGGCCTTTTTTTAAATAGTCATGCGCGAGATACGATTAAGAGGTAAACATTTAAAACGATGTATGTGAAACATTAAAAGGATCATGTGAAATTGATGAGATACAACTTATTTTTGAATCTGTTAATATCCGCATAAGTGTGTTTAATATTGGTACCATAAAATGTTATTCGAAGAATGACTAATCTTAGAATGTTACGACGGAGTCACAATTGACCGCAATTTATAGATTCTTTAGCTTACTTCATATTTACTGAGTTATAAATTGTGTAAACTAATCAGGAAATGAATTAAACTACAAAATTATGACCAATAATTGATCGAATAAATCTTGGGAGTTCATACGCCTATAATCCATACACCGAAACGTTCGACAACTACAACGTTTCTATACAGCACTAAAATGCTTAATAAGATACTTTAATACCGAATACGTGACAGAAAATTCAACCATCGATTGCGATAAGTCAAATCGCTTTAGCGTTATACGATGACCATTATCGCGTATGTAATATGACCTATTAATTTAGATTTAGATTATACTTGGTTCACCGATTTCAATTATTCAAATGACTGGCGAATTCAGAATTTATTGTTATCGTGGCCACAATTATTAATCATTAGCAAATGAACTCTGAATCGTTGACCAAATTGGTTAAAGTTATTTACAGGCCAGTGTGCGTTATTTGCTAACCAAGTAACTGAAATACCATAGCACAAAAATTACCACGCCAATTCTTTAATTATATTTACAATTCACTCAGTCATCAGTTTCCTTTATGTGCTAACTTTTCTAATCTAAAAATGACATCGATCAAAATGAGCATCTCTCCATAGTCCTTGCTCCCAAAACCTTCTGCGCCGTAGAAGAACAATCGGCGGGGACGTCAGAAGTTTACTGGTATCCGTCTACCGGTTGACATCTAGTTGAGAATTTTGTAGCTGGAACGGCTTAGATTTGTGTAGCTGGACCTTCTTAGGTTAGACTGCTCAACTTGGGGAAAAAGGATCGAAAAGCTTTATTAAACATTTCTACTTACTGTGATAAAATATATATATATATATAGAATAAAATAGAAGTATTCTAAAAAATAGAAAATCAAAGCCAATTCTTTAAAGACTGACTTAATTCTATTCTCCTAGAAACATGTTAATCTTAAAAATTATTCACTACCACTTTTTTAGCTCCAACATTTAATCAGCTTGAAAAACCAAATAATTACGAGTTACTCTAGTCTCTAAACTTAATTTTAAGAACATCTTAAGTACTAAGAAAAAAGCGAATCAAAACGTATCAAAGTTATATCTTCTCTTGGCTAAAATTAGCAAGTTGAATGTAAATAATAAATTAATATTATTTAAAATGATTATACTGCCAACAATCGCAGATGTCTTCCCTCTTTGGGGTGAAATAGTATCCAACATGAATTTGCAAAAACTGCGAGCATTGCAAAATAAGTGTCTACAAATGGTGACGAATTCAAAGTACTTCACCAAGGTTGCAAAATTGCATCGACTAGCCAACATGCAAATACAAAAACAAATAATTACTGGTTACTGATTTTTATAACTCACTCCGAGATACGGAACTAAATTATATTTTTGAAGAAGTACCACAAAACATGAAAACCACTGCTACACACTAGATTATGAGTCAGTTGATTTGCATTAAGTTTGTTATGTGCATTCTTTGTATTTTATTATATTTTTTTACATTAAGTGGGATTGTTCGTCGTTTCTCATCAATAAAAAAAAATACATGTAGATAAATTATGTATTCTAAGTAACAAAATATTAAAGTGTAAACTAGGTACAATGCATAAAAATAATTTTTGATAAATAAATACTTGTTAAAAGTAAGAAAAGTAAAAACAATCAGCACTAGCTTCCGGCCGCTGCACCAATCACTGAACAAGTGATGCCTGTTTGGTGTGGACACCTTAACTCCAAAACCTACCACAGGGGGCCCCTACAGACGATCAATTTTTTGGAGCTTTCTCTGCCATCGACCACCTTTCAGGATCACCAAGAATACCAAAAGAACAACTTTTTGCATGAAAAAATGTTAATGTATGAAAAAAAATTTCTTGAGTGTTGAATGACGATTATTGAGTGTTTGTACATGAAGAATTACTAAACTAATTTGCTCCAAGGTTCAATAATTTGTGTACAAATTTTACATTTGTTCCTCATATGGTGTACAGTTTAGTGAATTTTCGTTGATGAATTAGAATATTTAATAGAATTATTTTCTTCATGTATAGTCAATACTTCAGTTTGTTTTTTTCATCCTTTTTTGTTTGATTTCTACCGCTGAAATCGTCCAATAAACAAAATTTTGCAAATAGTCCAAGCTTCAGTCAATTCGATGACACGATTTTTTTAGTCTAATTACAGAGTTTCATTCTTTTATTTTGTTTGTTTTATTTATACGTCAGCAACAAAAAAAGTTCTTGTCTCCTTATCTCGTTATACAAATTTTAATCTCGTATAACACTAAACAAAGTTTCACAAAGAGTTCAGAGAAGCTGTAACTCATATGAAAAAGCAATGTTTTCACAAAGACTACACTGACATTTTTGTATACTGAGAAAAAGGATTCGTAACAGTTAAAAATATTCATAACTGTTAAAATTTGAGTTAATCGGAATGCTACAATTAAATATGGGATTGTGCCTATCGCATCATTTAATTGAAAATTTTGAGGACAAATTTTAAAGGTTATGATATAAATTGTAATAGTTATCATTTTTTCTTAATTATAATTGTTTGATCGATAAATGTAATGAAATAATTTCTTAAATCTCATGGAATATTTAATAACTTTTATTGATTCAAATTTT
>JAQQRF010001518.1:0-11150 GCA_030523145.1 Trissolcus brochymenae | reverse complement strand
CATTGTCAAATATTTTAATACTCAATGAGTAAGGTTTCAAATGAGATAGATCTAAAATTTAATTGTTTGTTGATTTATTAATTTAAAAAAATGATTTTTTTTTCAAACCGCATTTATAGTTGTAAAAAGCTTTTCCAATGAATAATAAATAGTATATGCGAATTAAATGTTATTGATTGCTTTTTTATGGAACTTTGAAACATTTTTTTAAACAAAAAATCGATATTTAATCGCTTTCGATTTTTAAAAAAATAATCGATTAAGTTTTCAATTATAATTAATTTTAATCGATTTTTAAAAAACGATTTTTATTTCAACAATCGCATCCCTTCAACATCCCTAGTAGAAATACCAATTTTAAAATTAGCTTTAGGGGAAAAGTGAATAAAAAACAAGCATTGGGGGAAATAAATTACTAGGGGAGTTGGTGAATTAGTTAAATTTTTCTAGTCTTCTAGTCTAGTGAACTAGCCTTCTAGTCTAGTTTTTCAAACTAAAAGTGATGAGAAAAGAGGTAATGTAAAAAACTTAATTAGTCAAATTGACACTAGAAAAAGAAAAAGAGTAAACAAGTGTGCAAATAAAAACAAAAGACGACATGAAAATGAAAAATTCTGTTTATTATACGTGTGTTCGAATAAGATTAGAAATTGTTCAAAAATTAGATGAAAGAATGTTGTGGCACATGAGATTAGTATTAGAGTGCCAGAAACCTATTTAGATTAGATGTAAAAATGTGCTATATAAGATAAGATCGGGCTACATGGTAATTAGTTGAAACAATTTACAGAATTTATGGCTGGAGAAAATAAAGAGCAAAACTTGTCAGCACCGTACAAGCGGATAATGATGACCCATACGAAGCAATTAAATTCATCAACCCAATGCAAAAGTTCAAACCTTAATTTAAGAGTCACTTCGACAAGATCAGCAGATTTTGATGTTCGTCTTATACCAAAATCTTAAAACGGCTGAGAAAGTGTTGTTTAAGCAATACTTTATTTGGCATCCAAAAACAAAAAGATTTATTGAGTCAAGGAATGTCAAACTTAAGGAAACGATTGTCTATGAGAAATTATTTGAAATAAAAGCGTTAGAGTTGAAACTGACAACCAAATTAGATTTCCTGCCAGATGAAATGCGTCTGAAAGCGTCTCATTACAGTGAAAAACAAGATTCGTGCTTCCTGTCTAATGAAATTCATGAAGCACGTTCCCAATAAACTGTAACATAAACTAACGAAACTATATTATGCTATACATAATGTTTTTCTATTCATCAGATCCAGCAAAAACGAATTTATTAACATGATATTAACATGATCAAGAATACGTTTTCACGGCCCACAAAGGTACCACTAGTTGTGGAAAAAAAATTAAACGGGCGGTTCGTTTATAAACAAATAAAAGGAAAATAGTCTACTAGTGTAACTAGTATACTAGTGTTATCAAAAGTTATTTCAACAAAATAATTTTTGGTCCAACTTTTCAACAGTATGCAACAACAATTGAATATGTTGATTATTTGTTACAAATTATTTGTTAACAAATAATAAATCAGGAAATAACTAAATTGTGCGAGAGAGCCAGAATATCCCTGTGGATTTTACCTTACCAGTAGATATGATCGACATTTTCAATGTGGACCTTTTACATTAAGCACTCATTATAAAAAAAGCATAAGCATAAAGCAACAATCAGTGCACCTTTTTTTAATGAACAAGTTTGACATTTTCTATTAAAAAGGGGTAAAAACAACAAACTTAATTGTCTGAATTGTGGGAAAAAACAAAGTAAGCGTTTTCCTAATTCGAGGGTTGACGATATCATGACGCGCCTTCGATACTATATCGCACATACATATAGGATAAAAATGATATAAGCTAGGTTGAAAAGTAATTGTGCAATGAATGGAATGACTTAATCTTAAAACATAAGCCAAATGTACAAACAGAAAGAAAAATAAATCTCATTTGTAAAATCAATGATTGATTATGAAATCGAGTCAATGAGAAAATAATCTTAACATATTGATTTTTTGAAAAAATGTTTGAAACAGAGGTTGAGAAGTTACGTGATGAAATCGCGTACAAGGTGTTGTACCAAAGATGAATCACAACGCCACCGCATTTGAGAACATGAAAATGGTTTTGTCATATACAAATCCAAACTTAAAAATTTGAACGACGATGTACCATCTTTGAAAGAGGATATAACTAAAAGATTCTAGAAAGCTACAGCCAAATATGAACGATTGTTTGATCTTCACAGAAGTGGTACACGTTATTTACGCGTTTATGTGAACCATGTAATATACATCATGTATATTTATATACATGTATACAATTAGGATAATATTTTGTACAAAGTATTATTCAATAAAATTTAAACGAAATATCTATTTGTTTTTATTTCTTCAAAAAAGATATTCTAAGAGAAAATTGGAACCCTCTTCTATTCATTTTGTTTAATTAACGACTTTATAGTATATTTCTTTACCTGGGGAAAACGGGTCTTATGTTGGCAGCCCGAAAGGATGCCATCATGTTTTGGGATTTTTATGGAATTATTTTTTCAGATTCATTCTCCTTTTTTCCAGGGGTAGAAGCGCAGTACAACAAAAAATATGAATACGTGAAATTCTACGAGAAATATAAATCCAAATCTGCTATAAAAATTGGAGGTTTTCATTTGAGATTTTAATGCTGTCACCACCCTTACCATCACCCGTAGGGGTAAGGGGTGCGGGATCGAATTTGGTATCATTGGATAGCCCATAAAAAATATAAGGAACCATATTCTTTAGTTTATTGTGAATTTATTGAAATAACATTAGATAAAAGTTTCGTATTTCTCTACGTAGGATCCAAATCTGTATCAAAAAATAAGAGTTCACATTTACGATTTGAAAGCTAGGTGGTCAGATTTGGTGTCGTTGGATAGCTCTTTAAAAATATTAAATGCGTGTTTTTTCGTTTTTCCATTTTGTTGTGAAATTCTCGAGATACGTGTTTGGAACTTTTGTAGCAATCTGTATACAAGCTATCAGAATTCACAGCCTCATCATGGATTAATAGTAATTGTGAAGTGAACTGTATGCAAACACAGATAAACTACAGAAACTATCGCAGGTTTATTGCTTCTAGAAGATCAAAAAATTTCTAGTAATAATCATTCTGACTACCATTTTAATGTTAGCGAGGGATAGTTAGCACGGATTCAAAAATGTCACAGTTTTTTATGCTCATCAGTTAAAGAAAAAATCCTTTCAGGCAACCTCAAAGATTTGTTAAAGATTTCAACTTAGAATGTTTACAATTTTGATGAATCTAGTTTTTATTAAAAGGCTTTTTTAGATAAAATGTAAATTTCGGATGAACAGACTAGTGCACCATTACGAAAGTTGCCGAGGATCGTGTCATAGTTACATGTGCGAATGCGTCTGAACCTTAAAAAATTCAATATAATGTAAAATCTGCACTGTTCTGAAGATATACGAAACTATTTGATGATAATAAAGTAAACGTACCTATTGCGGTTATAGTGTTCCTATTTGTGATAGGTTTGATGAAATTCATTTTCAATTTACATCAAAAACTAAGAATTATGCAAAGTATTTCTACAAAATCAATGCACATCTTACTCTTCATTGAATTGCATTGTAGATAATTTAAAATTTGCTAGACAATTATATCAATGTTAAACTGAAATTAACCCAAATTGGTACCTATAACACAAACTAGTATGTTTACCATAACGAAAGTAGTGCTTATATATATTAAGTTCTTTTTATTTGTTTATTCAAAGAGATTTTTGCCGATTGCCGAAAATAATGCTTCTGATTTTCATAAAAATCATTTAAATTTTTGTTGATGTTATATATATATATATATATCTTATATATATATAAAACTTGGTAATAATATGAACATTATTAATATATGATTTGTTAATAATAATATTTTACACTTTTATTAAACTACTGATTAAACCACTGGCACTTTGACTATAAACTTGGAAATTGGAACTTTGATTTCAGAAACAATTGAAGGGCCGGATGCCATAACCGGACTTGTTTTCAAAATTCGACCAAGTGATTTTCCAGATATTGGGAATTTCTGAAAATCCAAAACAGTTAAGAATTTATTTTTAAAAAATAGTATTAAATTCTGGATGAAAAACTGCATGTTTTTTGTATTCAAAATATTATTAAAAAAAAAACAGTTTTTTGTGACAAAAATAATAAAACATGATTATGTTTCCGAACAGTCAATGGTTAATAAATAAGAAAAGGTTTTTATTAATTGTTTTCTTATTATTTCATGTTCATAGTTATCGGCATACCTAAATATGCTTACAAAAAAAAATTTCAAGTGAATCCGCTAATAATTACCGGAGATATAGCGAGTTGAAGAAAAAAAATCTATTGAACTTGAATTTTTAAAAAAATTAAGTTTTATTTACGAAATTTTTAATTTCACTATTGTATTTGGTCAGAACCTCTTGTCTTCTTCTTTGGATCTTTTTCTGCGGGTCTACAGTAGCTGCCTCGAAGAGGGGATTTTCCCAACTATCTGGAAACAGCAGCAGCTTGTTCTTTTACCCAAAGGCGACAAGCTCTCAAACGAACTGTCATCCTACTGACCAATTTGTTTTCTGGATACGGCAGGCAAACTGTTCGAGAGGATCATCTGTAATAGACTCACGGAATGCAGTGAAGGAGAACGACGCCCCTCCGAAAATCAGCACGGGTTTTGCCAGGCCAGATCCACAATTGACGCAGTGGAAAGGTAGTTGGCATCGCACGAGAGGCGATTGCAGGTACTAGTTGGAAGCACGGAAATAAAAAGTACTGTGCGATAATAATACTGGACGTGAGGAATGCGGTTAACTTAACTAGATAAAGCCGTATTTTTAACGCTCTGTTAAAGATGGGGATTCCACCTTACCTCGGGAGAATCATTAACAGCTACTTGTCGCATTGATCCTTGATGTATAACTCGGACACAATTTTAAGTACATACCAAGTGACAAGTGATGTTCCGCAGGGGTTTGTCCTGGGACCTTTGCTTTGGAACATCATGAACGATGAGATACTGCGATTACCCCTGCCAGTGGGTGCAGTGTCGGTAGGCTTCGCAGATGACGTTGCTCTAATTGCGGTCGACAAGTTTCTCGAGGGTGTTACTTGCTCAGCGAACAAAGCCATCAACGCTATTCGTCGATGGCTTTCCTTAGCTGTCCTGCAACTCGCAGACCACGAAACAGAGGTTGTCCTGACTATAGGAGGAAGGTCAGGGAGACCATCACTCTAGTGGTCGGTCACTGCGACATCATATCGCAGCACTCGCTCCGATATTTAGGTGTCCAGATTGATGTCAGGCTGTGGTTCGACGACCACCTTCTAATCGTCAACCAAAGGGCATCAAACGTCACCAACACTTTATCGAGAATCATGCTCAACATCGGTGGTCCTAAGCAGACTCGCAGACAACTCCACTCCACTCTTCTGTACGCTGCGTCAATCTGGTCGTCAGCACTGCAGACGGCATCTTATGCCCGACCAGTGATTGCGATTTACAGAACAATCGTTTTGCACGTGGCCTGTGCCTATCGTAGAGTTTCTGGAGAGGTTGCATGGGTTATATCCGGCCTGATCCCGCTAGATCTACTGGCCGATGATCGAACCAGGATCTACCTCCATCTGCGCTCCCCTGGCTCGAGCACTAGAGATCTCATTACTGAAAGTGAAACAATACTGACAATAAAGAGATGGCAACGTCGATGGACCTCGTCTGGGGATAGACGATGGACACACCGACTTATGCCAGGCGCTGAGCTGTAGACCTCTAAACAGCACGGTGAGGTGAATTTCTACCTTACTCAATTTCTTTCAAGCCACGGTTGGTTCCAAGCCTACCTGGCAAGGTTTGGTCTGGTCACCTCGACAGCATGTACCATCTGTGGTGAGGAGGAGACCGCAAGGAATGTATTTTTCTAGTGCCCACGTTGCGCCCAAGAGAGAGAGGTGTTGGACAGGCGATTCCAGTGCCGGGCATCTCCAGACAACATTGTTGGTCTGATGTTGCTCTCCAGAGAGAACTGGCAGACAGTGACGGACATGGCTACCCAAGTCATTAAAGCCCTCCAGTTTGAAAACAACCAGAGAAGGCACTTCCGTTAGTAAAGAGTTAGCGGCTAGCTAGTCCATTCTACGCGAAGTAATACCTGACGGCAGTCCTGCGTGGGGTGAATTGGAGCACCCAAAAGTTAGGTTTTTAGTGGGTAGGAGTATTAGACCGAGTCCCACAGGACCTCGAAAGTAGTCACGAGAGATATTTTTAATAAAAAAAAATTATTTATATATATATGAGTTGTCGGTTCACTAAATACTTGATTATGAGAATTATTAAAATCAATACTGGAATTATTCAATTCAATATATATATATTTTAATTATTATTATATATATATTATTATATATTATAATATATATATATATATTAATATATAATTAATATAATTAATTAATTTAATTTGATTTAATTTAATTAATTTTTTTTGAATGCAGAATAAATACTCATGATAAATAAATAATAAATGTATTCAAGAATTTGAAATTAAAACTAACTTCAACAGAACGTTCATAATGATAGCATTAAAGTAACTCTCAGTTTAGCCGAAACAATAAATTAGCTAAAATTTTCTTACAGACATGACATATGAGTTCACATATTCTTAAAATTTCCCACCGACGGGTTTATAACTGCATGCAGTTATAGGGCTCCAGCTTTTTTTTTTTTGGTTCAAAATCTGGAAAACCGCTCGGCCGAATTTCAAGAACAAGTCCGATTATTGCATCCGACCCTTCAATTATTTGATAATTATTTATTTTTTAATGATTCGAATTGTCATTATTCACAGAAATAACTTTTTTATTCATTTAAACATGCTAGTTGAAATTTCAATGAAAAACTGATTTGATTATTGTTGAGAAACGTTTTCAACAAATGATTCAAATTTCTTAGTGAAGAATTGTTTTGTAGACGATTTATGGCAAAGTGTTAGAAGTAAATAGTTTCTTACTGTTGGCTACTCTTCCTTATGATTTCAAGAAGTTAAATAACTAATACAAATTTGATAATTACTAATTTGATGTTTGTTTATTAGTTCTTTTCAGGAAAAATTAGAGTATTACTTGCCATTAGTAGTTACAATAAAAAACATTTTACTTTAATACTATCACTTTCTTAAAAAATGTTTACCTCCAATTTGGTGCTGACTCAGATCTTTGTGTTGTCGCCGACGACAGTTCAATTTCAACTTAGGCCTTTTTGCTTAAGCATCACCGAACTCAAAAAAGTACTTTTCTTGGCACCTACGTGTCGCGCGTGTTTTGAAATTTGAAATAAATTTTGGGTTATCACCTTTGATGTTTTTTCCCGGCTTATTAGCTATTTTGAAGTTATTGTGTTTTACGGTGTTATCCTTTCACTTGACTTTTCTGAGGGACATTGGTGCCCGTATTTGGCCAAGTGAAATTTAGCTTAATCATATAGTTGTTCTTTTTACATTTTTTTTATATAAAAACTTTTATAAATAATTGAACTTCTGGATTCCAAAAGGGCACTAACGTTCGAAAGGCCTTTTTTCAAAACAAAATGTATCGAACAAATTTTAGATTCTGACGTACCTTAAGTAGCAAAGTTGTTTGTTATGATCTGAAGAACAACTTTGCCACTTAAAGTAAGTTGACATGGACAATTTTTTTGATACTTTTTTGTTTTGAAAATAGACCTTTCGAGAGTGTTATTACAATTCTAATTACACTAGATATCGAATTGTGTTTTTGGCAAATAAACTTCTTGGCGATCTAATTTTTTATTCCCTAGATATCAATGATGGACTAAAGACGTGGCGTGTTGGAGATGTTTGATCATGCATCATGCATTTGATCTTGCATAAAGCTCGTAAAACGTCTATAGTGATCTTAAAATCACGGACCTATTTTTTGAGTGAATAGATGTTGTCGAACCGATTCAGAAAGAATTCATGGATATCATTGGTTATGCTTTCCATGGAGCATTGAATTACCAAGCAGCAATTGTGGTTACTGATTGCACCAAATCACAACTTAATTTTCAAGAAAAGAATTAAATTTTTATAAAAAAATAAATAAAGTTCCCATTGAAAAAATTGTAGAAATTATAAATTACGAAAAAATTTTTCGCTCTTTATGCAAGATTTAAAACGCTCTATGTGTCGGTGAATCGCTGTGTCGACAACAGTTGTGTAAGGTTTAATTATTGATTTATAAGTTTTTCTTTTATTTTTATAATTACATGTTTGACTCTTGATGTAAGATTTGTTAATCTTTCAGAAGTGACTAACATATCGAAAATAAAAAATTTTGCTTCTGTAAATGAATTTTAATAAATTATAGTAAGCGATACAAAAAAATGATACCCCTAGTAAAAATTTTATTTCTGGGCCGACTTGGGCTCGCCCAATCTTTTCAAACAGGCTATACTACTGGCATTACATTGGCCCTAAATTTTGTGATTCTTGGCCCCGACTATTCTAATGCCTGACGCGTGGAACGCCCACATTGACGTACTGGCAAGTGTGGTCCAAGTTATAGTCAAGTTATGTTTTATTATAAAACATTAATCAACAAAATATAAATATTTAATATAAATATAATTTAGCAAAGTTAAAATTATTTCATACAATTTTTTGACAATTAACTGTAATGCCGATAAAAAATTGCTTTTTTATTTGTTGATTAGAGCCTTAGCCTCTGAAATGGTAGTATGTTGTCTCAAAAGCTAGTTCTCAATTACATTTTACACTGACCATCTTATTAAGAAACAGACTCACATTCAGTAGGCCAGTTGTTGGCTGAATCTTGGCAAGGCACTGATTTAATTTTTGGGCCAACATTAGTATATACTGGTCCAATGTTGTTTAACTAATATGTAATTACACCTTACCAGGCCCAAAAGTACAATTCTGGCAGGCCAGGACACATTTTTACAAGGGAGGTTCATATATTAGTAAGAATTCATTGGCAAAATGAATTTCAAAGGCAAAACTTACAGAAATAAAACTTCCTTCGGAATCTGTTCGGTGTCCATCGTGGCTAGTAATATTGACGTTACCTAAGTGAAGTATGGCCGCTAGAATACGTAACAGATCGTCCTGTTGCTTTGGTGTGAAACCAAGCACACTCATTGCAGTGAATGTGTCGTCGTAGCTCGTCAGGTCGTCCACACCATCAATCAAAGGGCTGTCACCCTGGTTCAGGTAATGGAATTCATCCTGGAAGCTCAGATGAAGGTGAGGTAATTGCTTCGTTGCTGCACACATCTGGTAAAATATGTGGTAATTTCTCTCGCCATTTGCCTAAAATTAACACTTGTATTAATTTCATAAGTCATTCAAAATGATGATAACAAAATTGAAATAAAGAAAGTAGCATTAATTGCTAACAAATTCAGTAATTTTTGAGTGTATCAATTAAAAACAAAAAATCACTGTCCTCATCTGTTATTTTCTTGTTTACAATTTTCACTTTCTATTTGTATTTTTCATTTACCCAGGAAAAAAAGTCTATCTATAATCAGACCAGTTTTAGCTATTAATATGGAAACTAAAAAAATTGAAATTAAATAAAGTCAAATTTTACTAGATTAGGTCGAATGGGATTTAAATAAAACTATTTCAGAAAGAGTTATACCTGCATTGCAGGAAGGTAATAATGATCAGTCTTTTGTAATTTTTAGAATTTTGTAGTAATTAGCTGAAACTCCCCATCTCCTCCAGGGATGCTTTTTTTTTAAATACAGATGTGTTTTTGAAATTTTATCAGTCTTCATCTAAATATCGGTACTTCGTGATGGATACTCGTGACAGTGCAAGATTTCATTATTCTTAATCTTCCTAATATAATAACAAAATGTCACATAGAATCATAAGTCAAATGAAATCGAGACATTGCATAAGAAATTCCAATGGTATGTTAAATAACAGAATATTATCATTGAGAAGAAGAGAAAATACTTTGGCCAAGACGGAAAAAAGCAATTGTTACGATGTTGACACAACATCAGCAGAGTAGGAACGACGTTATTCGCCTAAATTGGCATTATGTCAGAAGTCTTTGTTGTCACTTTATTCAATAATAAGAAAATTATTTATTCATAAATTAATTAATTAGCAAGATACACGGAAAAAAATATTCATCAGTGGTTACTTTTTATAAATCACTGAGTAATGCGAAAGGAAATATATTGAAAATTAGAATACACGTTCATGTTACCACACCACATCACTGAGTGATGTCTTTACATCACTCAGTGATGTGAAAAAAGTACTCGAGAATACTACACACGTGAATAGGTATCATGCGGTATAATTTTCATGAAATAAAAATTCGTGAGTACAGTAGATTCTCTCCTAGCTTACGAAAGCAATATCGCGAATTTTCGCCTATCTTGCGGACGGAACAAAATTCCCTAACCCCACTCTAGATGCACACTATCTGTGCGCTAATACTCTGCGCAACAAAAACAATTAAACAGAAACGTTACATAGTCGCAAAGCATTTTTACTATTTTGTTGCATGCTGAATTGTTTAACTATCCACAGTTAAAAAGTTGTGTTGAGGATTAAGTTAGCCGCGGATCAGACCGTTGCCTAAGTTCATGCGTCATCGCTTTATTTTTTGACAGTTTGATGATCAGTTTGACAGCAACAGAAGTGATAAATTCTAGTATTTATTCAATAAAAGAACCCCGCACAAATCAAATGGGAAATGGCTTTCAGTCAAATCGTCTGAAATTTCAGTATGTTGTAGAGAAAGTCAAGCTGATCAAAAGTCATTATAGGCACGAAGCTGGAATCCTCATACTTTTTGAGTTTGGGCCGTTTTGAAAATCTCGATTAGGAAAAAAGTGATTTTTTTTGTATGGGTTCTTAACATAACTTCGCGGTCTTCTTGTAGTACAAACATCTCCTATCACTTTCTACTTCCTTTCTTTCCTCCAAAACATCTTCTCTTGAAACCCTCCCTGTTCTTCAGAAGGAGGAAGTGATTTTCAGCGTGGTATGCTTTTTCATCGTTAGTGACCTTGATCACCGTACCTACAT
>JAQQRF010001517.1:0-17595 GCA_030523145.1 Trissolcus brochymenae | reverse complement strand
CCCGAGCGATACTCAACAGTGTCCTAAGCGAAAAATTTCGCTGAACGCCACTGAGCGATGCGCTGGGCAACCGCCACTGATGTCAGGTTTTTTCAGTGTACAATTAGAATACAATTAGAATGAGTGCTGTAAGCCCAAGTAGAAAATTTTCAGATTATTTTTTGATCTAAAACAGATCAAATGTTGATTATATCATTTTGATCAGATTTGGATCACTTTTTGAATTCAAAATGAGACAATTTTTGTTCTCAATCTGATCAAAATCTAAACTTTAGGTATTGCTAGATCGATTCGAGATTCGATTCGTTTTTTGAGGATTTCAAAAAACTTATTGTACTCCATCGAGAATTGAACCCAGGTTTCTGAAATGACAGTAGCCCACAGATCAACAACTACTGCATTTTAAAGCTATTTAAGATCCGTATTTTGATCGACGAGTCAGTTTTCTAATATGATCGTTTAGCTTGAAAGTAGTTGTGGATCAGTGGACAAGATAGATGACTACCACTCCAGAAACTCGGGTTCAATTTTTGCTGGTGTGTAACAAATATCAAACTTTAAAATCAAAAGAAAATCGTTTATTGAAATTTTTGAAGACTGATCTTAAATAAATAAAATTACTCGGTTGCCTATCATAAGTCGAATAAATATTGACGCTTTCATTAGAGAAGTAAACAATTTTCACCACTTTTTTTTTGACCCGCAACTTTGCTCGCACTCACAATCCAAAATTATGATTACATTGACAATATGAATGCCCTCGAACCGAAAAAATGTTGATAAGAAAAACAAAACCGCGTAATTGCGATGTTAACCGTCACATGCATCGGAAAAAAAAATGTTTAAATTGTAATCTAATTTTAATTCTTCATTGAACACGTACATTATTTACATGGACATTAATTGTAAAAAGTCATAACAATCACTCATAAAAATGTTCGGAAACCGGAACTTTGGACAAAGGAAGATTATGTGCGAAATCGAACGATGCCAAGTGCATCATTTTCGTCCGTCATGATTCAATTCAATGCACTGGGATTTGCAATGTTTCGACTGTATTCTAAGAATTCCACGGAATGTTCGTTACTTTCATTTTTATAGCACAAATCACACACATCCATTCTCGGAATAAAATTCACATGTCAATTGAAATACTTGTAATAAGTCCAATTATTGAAAGGAATCGCATGATCGCCTGTAACTGCAGTATAAAAATCTATGAAAAGTTCCTACATTTTTGTCAATGTCAATTCTGAATTTGTAGAATACATAAGGCTCGTTTTTCCACGATATAGTGCGATTGTTTATGTGGTATACTTTCGCAGTATTTCAAAGAAAATTGCAGTTTTTGATGGAATGTAGTGATTCAGTGTTTAGTTAATCCAAACAAACCGTAAAAGATTGCCTTACAAACGGTGACGTTCGTATTAGGCTGGGGAAATTCGTAAGAACCTGAAAGAAAGTTTTGGTTCGTAGAATTCTCACTTGCAGTTTTCGGCTAACAGTGTTTCATACAAGACGAAACATGTTGTTCTGCTTAGCGTAGTCCCCTAGTTTCCAAGAACTACCGAAATGCATTTTTGCTGCGTTACATTAATTTTCTTAAAGCAATCGCTTCTACAACAAGTTACAACTTCCGTGTAGATGCGCTGCAAGATATATTTCTTCGCAACATTGACGTAAGCTTGACCCTAAAATACGTTTGAAAGATTTTATCATCTGCATAGTTTTCTGTATCTAGTTAGGCACCTTGTCCATTTTTTGTATCATTTTGCTTATATCGCATCCTTCTTTTTTACCCCTCATTTCCTGATATCATCGGAGCAAGCGCTATATACCAAGACATTGTCTGCAACTCAAACTGGCTGCAGCACCGGTACCTGAAATCACAAATTACATCCTTAAGCTCATCGATTTTGGTCGCCGCCGAGAGCAGGGTGCATTTTTTCTTCTTTAATGTAGGTTCTTCAATTCTGTATGTTAATCTTTTTTGATCAAGCAATAATTGTTTGATTGAAGACAAGAATATTTAGATTATTATTTTATGCGAATGGTTTAGACTCTATTTAAAGATGAAGCCAAAGAAAAACACGGCTTATTGATACCCAAACTGCAGCTTCAGAGTGGGCCCTTTCATGAACGTTTGGCATCCTTTGTTCAATATCTGGTCAGCATTTGTTCTGCCATATTTTTATCTTATCGGGTAAAAAAAATCTGTTCGAATTCTCAAACATAAAATTTCCCTTTATATAAATAAGGTGCCCGTAACCCATACATGACGCCTCCCCGGATCGGTGTGCATCGCAGTTCGTTGACAGTGTATCGTTGATGGTTTGCGAGACTGATGTGTGCTGGCACTGCCGATATGATACTGCGGCACATGACAAGTAGCCAGTCCATTCAAGCCCTGATGAGGAAGTTCGCACTGAACTCGGAAACTGAAAGCCCCGGGTGAGTTCCAATCTGTCCGAGTATTCCAAGAATAGTAAACAAAAGTTTAGGCCGCAGGGAACTGGGGTAAGCCAAAGGCAGCAAAGATGTTCCCTCAGGGTCTGGGTGTTTCGTGGGTAATAATTTTAGGACTGAGTCTCACATGCCTTCAGAGGTAATCATGAGCAACATGCCAAAAATTACAAAGGTAAATAATAAGTAAGTAATTCGTAATAAGTAATAATAAGTAATAAAAGTACCTACTTTTACCACACTTTTGAATTGGAAAACCGAGCATTTTTTCAACTGTGAAAGGAGTGGGGACAGTGGAAAAAGTAACTCCCACTTTGACGCGCTTTTGTTCGTTTGTTTACATTAAAAAGTGACTATATATTATATACATAAGTAAAAAAGTGAAAGAAGTGTGTTTTGAATCAAAATAAGTGACTTCCCTTTTGAAAAATATCAAAATACGTTTGAGCATTTGGACAAATGGTGAAAAAAAAAATGCTCTCTAGAGTGAACTCAAATACACCGTGGTCACAATATTCAATGATGAGAGCAATAGTGCTAAAATCATTCAATGTCAACATTGGAGCATATAAGCAGCTGACTACATTTTTGAAACAAAATTCCAAGTGATTCAAAGGAAAAAAATCCAAAACCATGCTTCCAACTGGTCTCAACAATTTCATAACTCATGCACCTGATAGAAAATACCTTTTTCACTAAATTAAGTTCATAAAATGTTATTAGGAAATATCGACTATTTATTTTCTCAAGCGTAACTTTAAAATTGTTTCTTATTTTATTTCGTTTATTTTTTTTCTTCCTAAAATAACTTCGAATTAAAATTTCAAGTTGCAGTTACTTTTGCTGTTTCCGGAACCCTCCGTTGCGACATGCTAGTGAAACTAGAATTTCATGAAGTGCATCACTACGGTAAACCGTTTTTTGTTGAAACCAATGGCTTCAAAAAACGATAAAAGCAGACGACTCTCAATCAATCCACTGTATTACAAGATCGTGAAAAACGTCGCTTTACAACCAGCTTATACCCCTCGAAACAGATTTTTCGTTAATTACTGAGGAGGAAAATGTACAGTGCAACCCATTGGGATAAACACTTTTTACAAGCAACTGAAAATAATAGCTGACTTTTTGGGACTCACTAAAATATTTGAAACTAATATAAGCCAGAGGATGGACCAGCGATAACATTGCGCAAAAATATATTGACTTTCCTCATGCGCACATTGACAAAATTGATTGTTAACAATGGTCCTATGATTGCGAACAATCAGTCCGATAATGTCGTTCCGTGCAGGTGGTCGTCGAATGCCGAGCAGAATCGGATTTCGCCGTTGTCGCTGATAAGAGTTGGGTTTAAGTTTACACCACGAAAAGACTCGTGGTGGAGCAAGATGTTGCTCAGAGATAAAAGCACGATAGCGGTCGGCACTGAGTTTTCTCTTTGACGCTGAGCTGTGAAAATGAGAGTTATTTGGGCAGGGCCAAGAGTTTTTTGATTAAACAAGGCCATGTTCAAAAAACATTTCGGTTTTTTGATACGTAATCATTAGAGCGATGCTGTCTTCTTTTTCGCCAACTCGAAAAAAAAACTGACAATTTTTCTCAGTTCTCCACTGACGTTCCTTACTCCCAGCGGTGACACGCGGAACTAACTGGGCGCAACCAAGTCGGTATTAAATGTTACCGACCAGTGCAATATTGCACAAACGAAAATACTGGCCGGATTTAAGGAGCCGAAAACGGTTTAGGGAACCGATATGAATTCTTTATTTTCTGAGTTTGATTTTGAGGATATGTAAAGTTAACAAATTCAACTTTTTAAGTTGAAAATATGAGAAAAAATAATTTAAAAATTAAAATGTAGATTATGTTTAGATTATATTAAGGCGATATGCTAGTCAACGCTACTTGAAAATGTTAAAAAAGAAACTGATTTTTATTTTCATTCATAAATAAAGTTTATAATAAAGTTCTGTTTCTTTTATATATTTAATATTATACGATCTATATTGTATATTATTTTTTATATTTAATTTTTTGAAATTTTTTAAAATTTTTTTTCTTCAAATATTCATCAGTGGTTACTTTTTATAAATCACTGAGCCATTCGAAACAAAATATTTTGAAAATTAGAATACACATTCTTGTTACCACATCACATCACTCAGTAATGTGAAAATAGTACTCGCAAATACTGCACACATGAATAGGTATGACGCGATATAATTTTCGTCAAATAAAAATTCGTGAGTACTATTTTCACATCACTAAGTAATGTTTTTACATCACTCAGTTCTATCTTCATTAATGAGGAGACCATTAATGCCTGCTACATCACTGGCTAATTTTTATGAAATCACTGAGTAATGTGATAACAATAATGTGTATTCTAATTTTCAAAATATTTTGTTTCGCATCACTCAGTCATTTGTAAAAAGTAACCAGTGATGATTTTTTTTCCGTATATGTAACATTTAAAAAAGTATTGTATCAAAAAATCGAAGTATGATCGGAAATAGAAATTAAAATACGTAAGCAAATCCTGTATTTTCCCAATGAATTGGAACCATGTGTGATCCCTTTTTATATTTCGAATTCAATATCCAGGAAATGAAAAAAAATGTCCGAGCACCTGAGAAACCATACGGGTTCCAATGAGAATTCGGTACGAGACACCATCATAGGAATTTTTAGTGGAAATTCGATATTTCAGTAAGAAACAAAAATTTTGTGTCGGTTTCAAAATCCTGCAAATTTTTACATAATTTTAACTAATATTCATAATTACACATTAATCAATTTCAAAAATTTTTTTGGAGCGATATGAAGTCAACAAAATACGTCGTCAAAAAACAATTTTTTCGGACATGAATAAAACTATTTTAAATTTGTTGTAAAGTTGTTGTAAAAAATAAAAATTATTTATTTTTCAACAAAAAACTAAGAAAAAATTGTTGTTGTCCAGTGAAAAATGATGTTATGCTGTTCACGATAGCAGCTCCCATAAAAACATAGCCCTTTTTACGTAAAAATTTACGTCTAGAAAATAAATGAATAATCCTGCAGATTCTTATCAATAATATAGTAACAGAAAATCTTTGATTTTCTAAATTTTTTTCTACGCTATTTTTTCGATAATTGTTTTCTTAATCCATAGATCTAAGACTAGTTTATATATTTTTTTAAATGACAATAAAATATATATTATTATAGTAATGAATTTTGTTTCTTTTTTTATATTACATATTATTATTTTCATATAACCACAAGCAGGCATATTTAATAATCCAAATTCTTCCTGCGCAGATAAAACTAAATATGATGAAGTTGCATTGGTAGACAGTCGAATCGTCCTAAATCGTGTGCAACACACAGCTGGATCATGCGACAAAGAAAGAAAAAACAAAACGACTCACGCATGTCTGTTAACGACTAAGTAGTGTATAATAAAGAATCAGATTTTTTTGCTACAGCGTCGGCCGTTCGCATGTCACTTTTACTATATTCCGTAAGCGTCTTCAAATCTAGATGTTTTATTTAATCCATTGTTAAGATAATCTGCTGAATTTCATGGCACAAATACATTTTTATTGAAAATTAATTAGATTTTCCATAACCAGTCTCATCCACTGCTTCTCGTCCTTTTAGGCGGTCTGTAATTGTAAAAATGTCATTTTTGTAGTTTTGATACAATATAAATTCTTTTACGGTTAACCAATGTTTACTTTTAATCAATGACATTTTGTCAGACTTTTAAAATGTCTTTTTTCATTGGCCCAATGCAAATAAGTTTGGTTCAAATATACATTTCTACAAGTGTAAAACTTCAGTCAGTCTAGTATTAAAAAAAAGTTTTGTTTTCTCAAAAATTTTGAAAAAAAAAAAAACATTTGTTCCTCCAGGTTGTTATAGAAACAAGTTTTTTTTTTTCAATTAGGCTTATGTTGTGCACACTCCAACTTTCGTTGTAGATAATATGGTGTATAATATTTATGATGCAAAAAGATTTGTACCATGAAAAATGTATATTATGGATAATTCATTCATTAATGAAAAATGAAAAAAAGGGATTAATTTTCCTAATATTATTATTATAGTTGTCTTCAAATGGTGTGATATTATGAATTGCAGATAATTATGAGCCAGATTTAATACACTGCGTTTATGTGTAGCATTTCGTCAATATTTATAAGACTGAAATAAAATTTGATAAATCATAAAAATGATGATTATAAATAAAAGCAGAAGTCTCATTAGTCTTCTTTATTCTTCTTTGATTTTCATTAAATAATAATGCGATTAAGAGTTTTCGCCAGAATATATTGTAAACTGTTTATGCTCAAATTTCGTAAATCAGCAAAATTAATTTTGCAATTAAATTAGGGAAAGAAAAATGCAAAACTTGAGGCGACAATATTTTAAGAGGGCCTGGAAACTGAACCGTCAATTACCCCGAACGTTAGAACGACTGTGGCATCGGTTGGATGACAATGCATTGCTTTTGTTCTCTCTTATCTCTTCCACTTCGTCCTTTTTGACAGCGACGAGTGAAATGGAACGATCGTTGAGAACGAGACAGTCTCTGCCATTGAGAGAGCATGGCGCATCGACGGAACACACTCCGAGAAGTCGCGCGCTCTGGTGTGTATTCGTGGCAGCTATCACTCGTGATGTGCAAAGCAGTCGAAGCGTCAGTGCACAACCTCCAGTACCAATATGGTCGTGAACGCGGATACAAGATCACTCGATTGGACGTGTTGTCGGTAGTCAGTAGTGTTTGGAGGTGTCTGAGTGATGAGCGCGATGCAAACCCATTAGAGGGTCACGATTAAAACATAAGTGAGAAAACTAAACGCTAATCAACAGCTCTCCCAATGGCACAAGAGTTGCTCACCATCGATCAGCAACATCACAGAGCGCTTGGTATGTTCGACGATATTACTACTGTCGACTACTTGGCAACGACCCTTTAACCTCAGCCAAAGTCCTCCGAGCGGGCGATCAATCGCGACAAAAGCCGGCGCGCTCTTTTGCGCAGCGCCCCAACGACAAGCTAGTTGAAAAAGAAACAGAGCCTACCGGCCGCGCCAGAAAATTTCCTCGCTTTCGGTCGATACTCTCGAACGCGCGTCATACTGTGGAAAAGCGTACATCGTCAGACAAACTCTCATGCTCTGACTCTGAGCCTTGCCAAAAAAGAGAGGGATGAAGCTCAAATGAAAAACATTCCCCCGAGTCAATGGGGTCAATATGATATGCTCAGAGCATTTCTTATGTAACTATATCTGTTGCTTCATTGTCGCAATGACTAAAGACGAGTGATTCGCAAGCAATCATTTGTTTTTATCCATGACAATTTCGCACGGTCGATAACGTACAGTTTGATAAGGGATATTCTTCTCACGCGCTCTTCAAAGCACCGCAACCTCGCATTGTCTGCCATTGCTTTGCAGGATAAGCCGTACAAGTGTTTACGCATTGTCTGTAAAGCATTGTCCTCAGTAGATGGTTTTTGAACGTTTTATTCTTGGCGATTCTTAATTCACAAGTATCTTCAAAGGACCCGAAAGGAGGAATACAGATTCCAAAATGATACGTAAAATAAGATATTTCACATATTACAAACAATTTTACCTATATTTATGTATTCATTAGACGTGAGCCACTTAACAAGATTGCACTATTGTCGCAAAAATAATAATCTAATTTTCAATTTATATATAATAGCAAAAACAGTTGTAGACTAAAAAAATTAAAATTTCATGACTACCTTTTTATGTTAAATTCAACGTAAAAAGTACGAACCCGAACATAATCATATAAAATTCGTGTAAAACGGAAAAGTTGAGTTTTATAGTTGGTAACCGAATCTAATCATACGTTCCAAACGAAATTTAAATATGAAAACAAATTTCAATTTCACGATTCGTCCAAACTCTTTATGTTTCGTCGGATGTAATAATTTGTTAAATTTCATGGCATTTTGTCAGCATCCTTTTCACGTTAAAATTTAAGTGATTGTATCAATTTTTTCCAGTTTGCAGAGGAAATCTTTGTAGCTTTTTTCTATACGAATTTGTTTAAGATTGTAAACAGTGTTCATTTAATATGAGTTCTTGAATGTTTTTCATCCAATTATTCAAATATGTTGTCATTTATCCATGTCAAATGTAGCAATATAATTTATAAAAAAGATTAAAATTTTCAAATTTCTAATAAAATTTTTTTTTGTAGTTTTTGAACAATAAATATGAGGCTTTAAGGCGATGAAGCTGAAGTAAAATTCCAGCATATGATTAAATATTTAAACAAATTCAGATTAACTTATTCATGTTTAAACTTATTCTATTTCAAAATAAAAATTCAAAATTGGCTAAAATGCCGATTAAAAAAAAGACACTTCACTATTTTATAAATTATTTACTCTTCATTCTGATACCAAAAAAAAAAAAAAACTATATTAGGTGTTTCGCAGGATATACTTTGTAATAATTCATTCTCCAAAGACTTGAAAACCATTTAAAAATTTAACCCAAATTTAAATATTTAAAGAAGGATTTGTTTATCATTTTGTAATAAAATTTTTTAGAGTTTTCGTACACATTGTCGTATAGCGATTTTTTATCAGTATTTGATAATTAAATGTATAAGTTTTTCTAGTTGTTAGACTTTTAAATTCATTATGCGAAGAAAGTATTTCAGTTAAAGGAAGTGTCCTGCAGAACTTTTCAATTCTTATCGTCGCATCTTACTATAACACTATCCACATATCAATAATCTATGTTTACATTAATTTTTATGTGGACATAAAAACGTGCGTGCACGGAAACATTTTCAGTATCATATAGTAACACAATGATCACTAGCACGTTATTTAAATTGTTATTTCGAGGTCAAAATTGCACATAACCTTCTTGAAGACATCTGAGAATATATAAACATACCAATGCTATAAACGACATCAAAGTGTAACATGAAAGTTTGAACAAAGCGGAAATTCTCATGAAAAGAGAAAAAAAATCATTCAGATTTTGTATTTACGGCTCAGCTTTGCATAAAAATACAGCTGTTTGGCACCTAATAGAAAATTACAAAGAGTAGCTTCTCACAGAAAATATTGGTCTTCGCGTAATTCATTTTTTTACAAAAGTATCACACAATCACGTATTGGAACGGAACCGAACGCTTCAATGACTAATTTACAAAAAGATCGTTATTTGTCCTGCGCTGGGTGAATATTTCTTTTTATTATATATCATTTCATCGTTCGCGTTTGGGGAAAAAATGAAAATCCTGATGGCAAAAACTCGTTGTGTCTGAACATAAAAGAATATTCTTCTTTTACGATCGCTACTTTAGATGGCTATAACTCGTAACAAGTCAGAAAAATGTCTCATCGTAAACTTTTTAGCCTTTTCATATTTGCCAAATATCGAAAATTTTATCCACGCTAACGTTAGCACAGTCCGCGCAGGTAGTTTTCCTTTGTCTACTCAGGATGATGCGAAAATGAACTGTCAAGGTTTGGTAATTTGATGGAACAAGATATCTCCTTCCTGACTTTCCGTTTTTTTCCTCTCTAACTTCTTCTATTTCACGTCAGTTTCAAGTTGAGTTAGGTCAGTAATAATATAATTGATAACCTCAACCGACACGAATCTTTAAGCTCATGAAATTTCAAACATTCAAGACACGCGCATTATAATTAGCTAAATCACCAATGTCTCACATAAATAATATGTATTAGATTGAATTACATCACTTCAAAATTATTAACAAATGAAAAAATCAATTCAGTAGATGAAAAAAGTATTTAAACAGCAAGTTTTAAATTATTTTTTTACAAACAAAAGTTTTCATCAAAAAATTAATTATTATTGCAAACAAACGAAAAACAAAGTTAGAACAGAATTTTTTGCATTTTGATACGTGTACGTGTAAGAAAATCGATCTCACTGAAAAATAACCTACACAGTTTTAAACACTAATACTTAATAAACTTCAATCTATTAAAATCTATTAATGAGAAAATTTGCAAACGCAACAAATATATATTGGATCGTAATTTTATTATTCAAATTTTTCAACTCGATTCTCAAGCTTTAAACTTTCCTTGTCGAGGTTCCCAATGAGTTTGTACACGAGTAATTGCCAACTTTAGGATCATAGAATTTTTCGAATTGTTATAGCTAAAAATATATTTTTAGAGATTTGCTGTGTTCAAGTTTAAGTATTCACAAAATGCAAATTTATCCAACTTACTTGTAACCAATAACGGCTCTGATGAATTAATTTTTCAGATTATTATCATCGAGCTTCTGTCTCACTCTATTATCAGAAGTTACAACTAAATTACTAATAGAATGAAGAATGAAAGATTTGAAAGAAAAAAATTTATTCTTATTCAAAAAATGTCTCTCTATATAGAATTGATTGGAACAAGGCGAGAAAATTGTATATAGCTGACCGTTGGAGTTGACAGGAATTATCCAAATGATCTCGTGCATCACACGATTCTTATCTTGTTGACTTGATCTCTTTTATATAATATCAAATGAAAAATTCAGATATTCGAATGTTGTTATAAGAGGTTTTATCTAAATGACTTTACCGGATGTCTTGTAACTTGATATATGTATGCTGTCCGGGCTAATCAAAGACAAAGAATATGACAAAGGCGTTATTTTGCTGAAAACTTGTATTTGTTTGGTGTTATAAAATATTTTCGATGTGGGGTATCAAAATGAACAAAGCTGATAAAAATTTGACAAATAAAATAATAAAACGATTAAAACAAAACAATTTATACAAAATTAAAATACAAAAACAAGAATTACAAATCGTACAAAATTAACCGATACATGGTGAAATGCAAATTTTTAATTTTTGTGAGAAATTGATAACAAACTAATAAAATGTTCATATATTTTTGTCAATATTGTTGCTTGTTATTTTTTAAATTTGTAAGTACAACAAATTTTTTTTTTTTTTTTTTTTTTTTTTTTTTTGAGTTCGCATCATTGTAGGCAATTTTATGCATTATTTTATTAGTTTTTGTCATTTATACTTACGACAATTTGGTCAATTTTATCCTTTTGGGTATTTAGCATTAGTAGTTTTTTATCTAAATCATAAAATTCTCAAAAAACAAAGAATCATTAAATTTTGGCACACAATTAAATGTTTCAATCAAAAAAGTATCTATGTACTGGCGTTAATTTATTGCGTGATGCATTACATATGAAAAACTATAGTTACTGAAAATATATAATAAATATTACTCTTATTTCTGTACTAAGTGACAATTTCGTTTGTTTTGATGAATAAAACATCTTTGTAACTTAAATTATATCGATTACTTTTTCGATTTAAAAAGACAGCCTCTGAGCGCAAGTCCGGTTATAGAAGTCTTCCTATATTGTCCATATATTGACAATAGATTGACAATATATAATTTATTGCAAATCACATATTGACAATATATGGGTATTATTATACTGACCATATATGTGGTTTTCATTCCATACATGTTATCTATTTTCATTTTTTTATCATTTGTTTATATTTTTTATAAATGGACTTTATATTGGCAATATATGCAACATATATAATCAGCATACAGACAATATATGGCCCATATATTGTCATTATATTGATAATTTATTGCTACGTATAGAAAAACAGCATCAAAATGTCATATATATTATCATTTTCTGTAATAGTTTTTACTCAATTTTGACCAAAATATTTTTATTATATTATTATTTAAATAATATAAATTTATCATATGCTTTTTAATTTTTTATATGAAACTTCACCAACCGAGCTATGTTGAGAATCATAGTAAATTTTGACGCTGTTTTTTCTATCCGTATGATCAATACATAATTTCCGGAATAATATATTGTCAATCTACGATTAATGTATGGACAATATATGATTCATTCTACTAAATGTGTCATTGTTTCCAGCTGTACACATCTTTTATGTCATCGACAACTCTTCACGGGCTTCTCCTGAAACTTTGTAGTACAATTACTATATCACAATCCTTTTTTCATCTTAATGAAGTATCGCTTGAAAATATAAAAGAAATTTTAATTCTAACGTATAATGTAGTCTGTAAAGATGTCAAAATCTTTTTATTCATTTTTTTTATTTATTTTTAGTTATTTGGAAATAAAATTGAACTAGTTTGATCAAAAGAAATATAAATATGAAATTTAATGTATTAAGAAAATAAACACAAATAAGATTTTATGATTATAAAAAATGACTACTTTTTTCAAAAGAAAACTTTATATTATTAATTAAACATTATTTAAATCACCATCTCTATTGATGAATCTTGATGTATGCAAACTGTGTTTTTTACTATAAGACATTGTTTAGCAAATGTTACAATTCTAATTGAAAAAATGTTTCACTATTGCAACATCTATTCTCAAAGATTTTTAGAATGAAAAAATTAATTTATTTTTCTTTTAATTCAAATTACAAACTAACAAGAATGGCAATCAGGTATGTAATGCAAAAATCATATTTTCATAAAATGAAACAAACCTAAGAAAAAACCTCGACAATAAAAGTTGCGATCAAACCCCGTGCTGACACTTACATTTTTTTTTCACCTTTCATCTTTTTTTCCTTCAGATTATAAACTTTCTATAAATAATTTTTTTTTTTCATCTTGACTGATCTTTTATACATCATTTTGCAAACTTGCCTGTAATGCATGTCTAAATTTATCTAACCCAAGAGCTCAGTTCTATACGAAACACGAACACCAGTGTTTTTTGCACTCCAAGAACTGTATAATAAAACCTATACTAATTCCAGACATACCAAACAATTCAGTCAGAACTTTTTGCTTGAATCGATTGACCGATCGGTCGATCGGATAGCCAAAAATACAATGCGTCGTTGATTGGAATTCGTTTTTTGTGTTTTATTTAGATAAGAGAAAATTAATGTACCTCTATCAAATCAAGCCTATTGTATGTATGTATATGTCACTACAGCATATTCTTGAATTTTCATTCAGCAGTCGTGTTTTCAAATTTTATGGTTAACCCATAACAATCAGACGCAATTGCAATTTAAAAACAGCATGCGACTGAACCTCGACGACTTATCAATTGCCAAGCAAATAGCAATTTCGCGACAATGAAGTCAAATTAAATTGTTACGTCAAAGTAACCGTTAGTTGTACATGATTTGAGACAAAAGGGTACCTATATCACTCGACGACAGTTTTTTCAATAACTACCGAAATATTCTGAAATTTTTTGGACTTTTAATCGTTTAGAGATCAAAACATTCTTGCTCCCAGCGATCCCTTTTATTGTTAGTTCTGTCATTCAATTCAAGTTAATTAATTGACCAGGGATGTCATTAAGAATAACTGACTGACTTAAAATGTATTCAGATCTGTTAGCTATGTAAATTCACGTGGATATCGGAAATGTTATGAATTCAAAATGATACATCGCTTCTTGTCATATGAGGAAAAATTATACTGTTAATAGTTTTTTACGCTGGGAAAAAATTTTTATGCCACTACGCTGACAATTAAAAAAATTTTGAGAACCGTTCGATTTATAATATTTGGTTGAGACTTACGCTCAATGTTATAACAGCAATGCGTTCGAGTTGATATTCAACCATTGCAACATAGCATCAGCTCCAAAATGTTATGGCAACGTTGCAGGATCAGTCAATTGTCCTCTGAAATGTGCCCCTTGTGCTCTTTATATAAGGGTACAGCCTCGAAAAACACAGACCCCCTGTACAAGGACTTTTACATAAAAAGCCCTTGCGCGAAAGCGTCTCACCATTCCCCATTCTCACATTCTAATTTTTTCTTTTGTCTTATGCTCAACGATTATAACGACATTTTAACAATACTTAAAATGTGCCATCGTCTTTCAATTTCGTTAGTAAATTTTTATTTTTAATAAATATTTTCATTTATTATTATTAAATAAAATGCTGGGAGATTACCACTGTTTATTAATTTTTAATAAATATATACAAAACTCTAAAATAAAAAACTTTTACAATGACAAATGTTTAGAGAGATTTTTTGCTTCAATATTTCATTACTTTTTTTCATCTTCGATACATTCACAAATAAATCAAATCGCGAGTGAAATTGTGAACATATCTAAATTAACACGGTACAATGAAACATGTATTATTAAACAAATATATTAGAAAAAGCAATTTTCATCAGTAGAACAGAAAATTAGAGTTTCAAGCGAGATGTAAAAGTATAAATGAAAACTCGTCTTACAAACAAAAATTAAATTAAACGAGAGTTACTTCTGTTCATTGTGTTTAACACTTTTTCTTTTGAGTGTGTTCATTGAAATGTTCACTTAATAAACTCTATATTATTGCGAGAACTTTATGGTTCATCGCTTCGTTTAAAATAGTTGAAATAATCATAACTAACAATATTATTATTTTTATTACTATTATTATTATTATTTTATTATTAGTGTAAAAATTTTAATGTTAGTCAAGCCAAAATCGTCTGCAAAACTTTAAGACAATTGAATTTTTTTCAATTAAAGTTTTTTAGAATATAGTATAATTCTGAAAAAAAATCATCATAATATGCTATGGTTTCAAATAACATATTGCAACTTACATTTATTCACGCGAGAAAATACGTTAGAGCAGATATATGCAGATGTGCGACGCGGCTTTAAACATCACTCGCAATCTGGTAATGAGTGTGTATCTAGGAGTATGTCTGGTACATCCTCGTAGATCAATAGTTGCTCTGCGAACACGAGGATCTTTTATTTGTGTAATACTGTTTGCTCATAGACGAATTATTTTTAATTACTATCAAATCACTCAAATAATGTTCACTTGGTTTGAAATCGAGTTGGACATTTCTCCATTTATGGTTTTACATTGTAAACATCATATCAACTACCTTTTTTATTTGTTACCAACTGAAATTTTGCCCGCCTTATTTTCGATCAATTTCTCCCACATTCTAGCTCGCAAATAATGCACTGATTGTTTTTTTATTTATTTTGCTTACATCGAATGCAGCTATATAATTTATTGTATATTTGCAATTGAAGTATTAATACCATGATCAATATAACGCGATGATTATTCTTGAATTGATATTTTGCAGAGAAAAAAGTGTTTTTTATGTTTATGTCATTTTCTCTATAAACGTATCACTTAATACAAAATTTAAACCTATTGCTAGAGCACAAACAAACAATAAAATAGATAAACATATTTTCATTTTTATATATTAGTAAAGATTTTCTTCTTAAACTATTTATAAGTAACGCCTCTTTTGTAAGCATGCTAGATACCCTAAACGTTTTTAAATTAAAAAATTTTTTCACTGTTATTATTACTATTAATATCAAAAAAAGTTTTTCAGTTTTTCTATTAAATTTTGTTGATATTTTAGGTATATGAATCGAAATCCTTTACACAATTTTACTGTGATTCTTATTACTGCTCGGACCGTAGTTGACATTTGGTAGAATTTACCAAATCGATATATATTTAGATCGGATTGAAAACTGATAATTTCACACTAAAAATTAGTATTATTTGATTAATCTGAAAATCGTTAATACTTTAGTAAATTAATTTCAACATTTTCTAGAATCATTTTAATTAATGCAATGAAAATGAAAAGAATTTCGTAGCAGTATATCAAAACAAATGATTCTATTCTTCTTATATTCAATTACGATGCCATATCCATGTGCATATATGTATGCATAATAATGTGCGTTAAAGTTGTTATTTAATTGTGTAACTCCTTCATATTTATTATTACAAATAAAAAAGTATAAATCGCCAAATAAATAATTAAAATAAAACAGTATATCAGAAAATGTAAATTATATCTTTTAAAGAATACGATTTTTTTTATAAAAATTTTTAGATACAATAAATAATAATTTCCACTTAAAAATTCGTGAATTGACATTATAAAAATTCTTTTAATTTGTCTGAAACTTTATTATATATCAGTAAAAAAAATTATTCAATTTCATTCGAAAATTTATTTTTCTTCACCATAAAAATATTAGTACATTAAAATTTACTGTGAAAAATGTAATCTCTACTTTATTTGTTTCTACCGTCCACGGTTTTGTGTGAATCACAATAAAATTTCTATCAGTGTATTAAACCTGAATTTTCAAAGAAAAAATTGTCGTAACAACTATATTTGGGTAAAAACAACGGACAAAATTTACTTTGGTGTTGTTAACACTTTGACTCTTTGTAAACTCTCTGTTAACAAAGAAATTTTGTTAATATTTCTTTGAATTAAAAAAACGTAAACTATAATTTCACAATAAACAAAATGAGCTTTCAAAACAAAAACAGCAAATTTTTATTTGCATTATAATTATTTTCATTCAATTGTATTTTTGACACGAATTACACACATAAAATAATACAAAATTTTTTCATAAAAAAAAATTATTTTTAATATCTGGTTTCCTTAGCTCTCAATAATGTAAATTTGACTCTCAAGTGTCTTTGAAATTCAGCGTCTGTTTTTACTGCATAGGAGTACAGCAGAATCACATGGACAGAAAAACGATAGTATTGATTACTACAAAGATAGAAGTGTTGGTAACATTCTGAAGATTTTATTAAGATAGACATACATCTTTGAAAACAGTTGCCGAGTCATTGCTGTTTCGATTTAGAAGAAGCACATTAGTTGAACTAAAATTGAGATTTAGATTTAAATTATACTGATGATTTTAATATTTTGAATCAAAAAAGTTTCAAAAAACTTGAAGCATCTCAAAGAGCGGTTTATTTGATTAATAAAAGTTTCTTTTCGGTGCGAATAAAGGCATGAAAATTTAATGAAAGTTTAATTCGGAATGATATTTTTTTCCTCCAACAAAATATACGAAACTTATATACCAATATATATAGTGTTGCGTTTTTTATTTGGATTACTATATATATATTTTTTTTTGTCATGGGTAGGAAAATGCATTTTTGCAGTGCCAAGTGGCGTACCTCTCATGACTACCTCTGAGGGCTTGTGAGACTCAGTCCTAAAACTACTACCCTCTAAACAACCGGACCCTGAAGGTACACCATTTTAACCAC
>JAQQRF010001516.1:0-12107 GCA_030523145.1 Trissolcus brochymenae | reverse complement strand
ATATAAACAAATAAAAAAGATATAAACAATTTAAGTTTAATTGTTCAATAACTTTAACATAACATTGATATAAAAAAAATCGCGTACACAAATCTTTTTGAACGAAAACGCTTTAATTATTATCACACCCAGAAGTTAAAATTTCTTTTTATTATTAAAGTTATTAACTAAATAAAATTAAATTTAATATAAATTACCCTTATAATTAGAATTACAACTTTAAATTTTGATACAATATGTAATTTAATATTGTTTACAAATCGACATTGTCGAAAATTTAATTACTTTAGCGAACATTGTTTAAACTAAGAAAAACACTTTTCCAATTCCTGGAAAAACTTTCTCTCCGCCGGAAAACGACGAACATCCTTGTTCAAAGGATTCAGCTTTGCCCAAAAGCGCCTCAAGATTGTACCAATCTTAGGAATAGCCCGAACGGATCGTTCGTATCGTTTTTCTTTTCCACTTGGAAAGTAGACAACTTTTACTATTTAAAAAAAAACCAACACATACAAAACACCTACAATGCAAGTCAAAGATTTAAGTAAGTTTTCTTTATAAGTAATTTTTTTTCTCTCTTTTTCCCAAATAAATCATTTTATTTTAATATATCAACTTTTTTTTTGTTTTATTATTACAGTAGAGCTAACCTCTAAATTTGACAGGATTCGGAAGAGGGAAAGGCTAAAAAGAGAGGGAAGTTAGACCTCACTAAAATGATTGCCAGTCAGCGCCGCGAGATTAAAAAGTTAAATATTGCGTTGGGCAGAAAACTGCGTGCACCGATTCCTAAAAATTATGTAGAATTAAATACCGTTTTCTTCAATATGCTAAAAAAAATCTTTTCCTGCGGAGAAATTTAGATATAGAAATCCGCCCTCAGAAAAGACTGTAACAATACCCCCTCCTCCACCTAAGAAAATTGAAAATAAACCTAACCCTAAACCACCCCTTCCTTCCATTCAAGAATTAGGATTATCTCTTCCTCCCAGAATCGAAATCCCCTCCCGTCCTGCACATCCTTTACCGATTGATAGGTTATTTAATTGAAAATTGTAATAATCTTAAGGCTTTTAATTTTAAAATCCAAGATTCAAATAAAATATTCTTACTATTTAAATTGTTTATTCTAATTTTATTTATGATCCCGTCATTCCACTTAATTTATTGATAACAAATAAATTTCAAGATCCTAGACATATGCTCGATATAACAACAGGAACAAGCATAAAATTCTGAAATTTGTTATATTCGAATGACGGGGGTGTGGGAAAAATGATTCATAAAATTGTGCTGAATTGTAAATTTATTCTTTTTACATATGTTGTCAAAAACTAATCTACATTTCTAAAAATATTAAATTACGCTGTTTCTGCTTACATCGAAATCACACAGTTCGCTGCCGTCGAAAATTCTATCCAAAATACAAGATATACTATCCTATTTCATGCAACTGATTAAAACAGTCTTGGTTATTAAAACAGTCTGGTTATAACAGAATTCGTTATTTTTGTTATTAACGAGTTTTTTCAAAAAAGTCACGGTGGCTGCGTTCCGATATCTTCCCCCCGTCATGTTCTCCACCAAAGCTGATTTGTTCAGAATTGTGACCCAGCATAGCTGTACAAGCGAGGGAAAGTCCTTCTGTAACAAAATTGCGAGAATCAAACGTCCGTGTTAATCGATTTAAAACCAAACGGTAGTGAATAATGTTCTGTGGATGGTTTGCGTTTCAAGAGTACAGGTCGAATGGATTTTTTCTCTTTACATGATACAACATTGTGAAATACCGTACGCTGTATGGACGTGAATTCGAGGCGTACGGTTTTAGTCCTCTGTTTCAGCGCGAACGATTTCATAGTTTCGAAATTTACTAGCTTGCTGTTCTCGTAGATGACACGAACCCCTCTGACTTTGCAAACCTCAACAGCACTACCATCCCCTTTTTGTACCTAAAACCAGTAAAATTTCGGGCCGTTGCAAGCAAAAACTAGAGATGTACAAGTCTTTTCCATATGTTTCCAACTCGTTCGTCATGTCCCCCAGATAATTTCCCGTCGGAGGGTCGTACTCTCCGGGTTTGCTTACAAAAATGACAGAGTCGGTGTCGACGTGAAATACTCTTCTCTTAAGCTTTTCCATGTAAGAATAAAGTTTCAGACGAGCGTGAGCTGTTGTATACGCCGCGAAAACAACGTTGGCTATTAAGGATGGTTCTATAGCCGGAACTGGCAAACGCGGCAAACACAGGGCGTCGTCGTTAGTTATGGTCAAGATCGAAGGTTTCCGAACGTTGTCAATAGATAATTTCGTTGTTCGACCACCCGAGCTCCGTCGAACTATACTGTACGTTACAACCATAGGATCTCGCAAATCAAAGCTTTCGTTACTCTGTATCCACGAAAGACCCTGCGTCAAACTCGTACTCTGACATGTTAAGGCAATAAAAGCATCCTCGTCGTGACTCTGCGTTACGTCGCTGCGTATACCCTCGAAAGCCCTATTTCGATACGAGTTCAGCTCTCCTATAGCTTTAGGCTGTTTCAACCTTACCGTGATCTCACCACCGTAGGTTTTAAATTGTTTAAAACAACGACGTTTTCGACTCACAATTTCGTACAACGTCCGAAATCGTGCTTGCTCCGAGTCGCTGTCGTCCTCTTCTTCGACAGGTCCGGTATTGCGTCCCCCACCATCGTGACCTGCAGCGAAAACTTAGTTACTGTTCAGAATTTCTACGTGTTATTATTATATTAAATAAAATAAAAATTCAGAAAAATATCTCATACACACTTTACCGTCATAACCGGGTACCTGCTCATTTCTCGTATTGTCGTCATCTTCGCTGGAAAGTTCGAAGGTCATTCTCCTTTCATGCCTCGGACCCGCTACTGGCTCGCCAGCAACCCTGCATTTCTCCCTCGTATGCTGTTCGAAACCATGAGACGTCCCCGCTCGAGCGATCGGTTCTGAGCTCGGACCGGCAACTACTCCATCATCACGATCTGAAAAATATTTCTCAGCATCGGGTTTTTTTTTATAATCGTTTGCGAAACAAGAATCAATTACCTGTTGTGTTTTCGTAAATCTCAACCTCCTCGAGCAAGGACCCCATTTCTTCGTCGAAAAATCTCGCAAAAACTGAAAAAAATTTATCGAGTTGTTAGAAACAGCACATTCGTAATGTTTGAATGAATACAGAATAACTCACGTCTCTCTCTTTCTTGATGTTGCCTGTATACCCTTATCATTGTCGCATCCTTGAAATGACGTAGCTTTTTTCTTTTTACAGTAATAAATCATTTCATTCACTTATATATTTATTCTAATAATTTTTAAAATCGCGAATAAGCTGAAAAAAGCAATCCTCACGAGTTGACGCCTGGACTCGCGGATCGGTGGCTGACGCATCGATCGAGCGCTGCCTCGGATCCATCGCTTCTGTATGATCCGCGCGACCTGGCCCCTAAAATTTAATTCCGCTTCAACAGTTCTTACTCGACTTCGACATTTCCAAAAATTAACAAACTTGCGGCATTGCATCCACTGTAAATTCCCCGACCCATTTCTAATTCTTCAGCCAAATCGTGTTTTTCACAGGACCGATTTTCGACAAATAAATCGATCTCTCGAAACAATCGCTAAACGCTGTGCATCATTGCGACTTTAATATTCGCGTGCACTTGAAGAGCGATAGCGCAGATGAGTTCTTTCCTTCGAACGCGTTATCGACCCGTCCTTTCGCTCCATCTCTTTAAGATTTAAATAGATCGAGGCATTATTGACTTGAATTTTTTTTAATCGTTAAATCAATAAATAGTCTTCTTCGATCGTTATTATTGTTATTTTTTTCCCGTCAAATGATGCGATCAATTAAAAATAATTTTTCTGCTTGGTCAGCAGAAAATCGCCTTGTCAAATAATACATATGGAAACCGCTGACAAAATTTCGTCATTCAAGCCTCGCCTATGGACGCGCGTGCACCGCTGACGCGTTACCTATTCCCTCCCCTTCACTCCTAGACGTCTCCTACTGTTTTTTCAAAAATGATGGGTCAATGGTGTCTGTCCATAGTGTGTCTTTAACTACTAACCCTATTTAAATTGTACATTCATTTATCTATCGAATTCACTCGAGTGGTATCTCGATTTTCTTTCATTTATTTACTATATTGCTTTTATTAATATTTGGGCTTAACTATTTTCTTTATGCAATGTGTTTGTGGAGAGTTACCTCATCAGGTGGTTTAAGATTAGAGCCCTTGATTGAAATTTTTTCAGTACCTCAGATTCAATTTTTTAATAATAGTTTTTGCATTTATTTTAGGCATGTGGCATATTGTAACGGTTTTAATATCTATTTGGTTTGTACAGTTTGTAATTCAGCTGTTTATTTTATGATTCAAATGTTGAATTTGAATTCATTTGCCAAAATATAAAATGGTCAAGAGTTGACTGCATCAAAATAAAGATTTAAATTTCATAGTTTACGTAGCGTCTACCTGTTAAATTTTGCCTTATTTACTTTTCTCGAACTTGATTTGAAATCCTATTGTTAAAAATATTTTCAAAATATTCTAAATTGAATGAACGGGATCATTTATACACAGATTCATTTAATAAGTTTATCGAAGAAATTTGAGATTTTAATTGCTAAAAACATCTGAGAAGTATTCAGTATCTTCAGACATAGTTGAGAATATATGTATGACTAAATTGTCTTCAGTAAAATTGCAGTGTTATGCCCCAGGAATAACTAATTAATTGTATAAACATTCATAATTTGTTTAATCAATAAATATCATATTTCCCATTCTTTTACGAATGATCAAATTTCAACTTCTCCATACGGCCAGGTGCGCTCGAGCTGAGTCTCGATTTCGCCGTTTTGCTAATCAAGATCTCTTAGATTTCTCCAGATCGGTAGCCGAAAATTGATGATCTCATGACACGTTTGACCTCTCAAGGGTATTGCACACGGTACCTTCGCATTAATTAATTCGCGTCAATAATTCGCAGAGGTGATGATTGTCTCTCGATCTCAAGGAAAGATCAGAGTCTACCAGCGAGCCGAAACCGACGGACAAGAAAAACCGCAAAACCGAACTAAACTGAATAAATCATTAATTGACTTAGAATTTTTTCCAGTCAAGGGAACTCTCTGCGACTAAGGCGCGACCGCGCGACTTTTCTTAATTCAAAAATTGTGAACGGACCTTGCCGTCCAATAAAACACATTAAACTAAAGTAAAATTAAATTGAATATTTATATGAGGTCTTAACAGCCTCAATTCTAGCGACGAGGATGGGATGCGTCGTGGTATCCCCGGTAATTAATTAAATGAAAAATTGTGCTTCGAAACAAAACACCGACGAGCCAGAAGAAGCCAATGAACCAACGTCCCAACTGAACAAAGAGTCAACCAGACGAAAAAAGGATCCTAAAGTGGCAACCACGGCACCCTGAGTCCAGACCGAACGGGGTAGCGGCCACTAAGGTCAACGAAGGACGAGCGCCTTAACCTGCCACCTCGACAAATCATCTGAATAAGATCCGCCTTTGTACGATAATTTAAATCACGTTAGGGAAGAAGCCCAAAACGAGAACATGAACTGACGGCACGAACGACATTCGCAAAACGTAAGAAGACACAATCCCGTGTTAGGACTGGAAGATGACGAACAGCGGGTGTTGGTACTAAATCAAATCGTTAGCAACAAGCGTCGCTCTGTAGATTCAATTTGACACACCTAGGTCCATAGTTTGACCCATATTGCCTCCTCCCATCAAGATCTTATGTACGATCCAAACTTCGTTCGCTACTAACAACAGACGTCAGTACTAAAGGATGGAAAAATCCGATTGCTTAGTGCGCTTTACGGGCACACAGGGTACTTAGTCGTTTCTCACCAAGTGATGAAACTCACACGGGGAGCCACGGGAAGGCGACCTGGCGAGACCATATTACTCGCCTCGCTGTCGTCAACCCCCCGACAGACGAGCCCGCCAATCGAGGGGGTGCAATGTAATTGACGTCAATCCTTGACGCTTATAAAAGCGAACAAGGGGAAACCATGCCAAAGTCTAATCTATCCCAGACTCCATGCGACAGAGTATAATACTCTGCTAGTAGGAATCCAGGAAAGACAGCTTTTTTTTGGTGCTCATTGAAGAAAAACTGCGCTGACGTTCAAACGTTTCTTCTAGTACTTGGATCCCTTTTCTGACACTGGTGTGCTTTTGACATAAACCACTTTTAAATAATTATAATCATACATTAGTTGAACGACAAAACTAATTCATACTTCCGACCAGCGCCAAGGGTGTCCACCTACACCACCCGGCTCGAGGTCCGCAGGAACGCCAAGTCCTGAGACTGTTTTAATGCGTTCGATCAGTCCCTCTACGGAAGGAAGATGACGAACACATAAATGTACATGAAATTAGAAACGAGCGCGCTACGTTACAAGCTCGGCACTCGCCGAATGCGATACCTGTTTTTGACGAATCACCAATCTACATTAGTAAGTTTACACGTTCGTTACGAGATATCGCGTCAAATTTGAATCAAAGCGAAGAACTAAATTTACTCATTTTTAATTCATTACTCAATTCACTATTACAGAAATTTGCCTGAATATCGAAATATCGGTGATCTAATTGACGATTATAATTCAGATTCGGCGACAATATTAATATCATCACTTTGCTTAGAAATATCATAAACGAAATCATGATATAAGGAGATTCAGTCAAATACTTTGCCGACAGAATTAAATCTGCCGTGAACAGAGCAAAATGCCACATAGAGAACATTACACGTCTTGGACCCAAAGGAATAAATACGTTTAACGATTTAGTTGACTCGACTGCAATAGAATATTTCCTAGATTTTCTCTTGCCCGAGTTCGAAATGAGAACAAAAGTCGAACAACCTGACACTTTAGCTTTGGCCATCACAATCGCGAACGAAGTTGAGTCAAAACTCCTAAAAACCAGAACCCCAAACGTCATAAAACTAACGATAACAGGCAGCTCAATTTGAACAGTACGTCACTGCATTTTGCATGGCAACAGTGGGCACACATAAGAGCAATGCCGTGAGTTATCAAATATGATATCAAGACGTGGAAATCAAAATTCAAATTTTGAGCCAAACTGGAATTTTGGAGAAAATCGAAATTTTGAGAACAACCGAAATCAAAATAATAACAGAAGACTTAACAATGGTTTCAGACCAGAAAACGACTATACAAATAATTATCATCGCGATAATTCGTACAACAAAGATTACCAACAAAACCGTTTTTCGAACAGAAACCAACGCCCAAACAACGACTATGCACCGCGAAACAATTATCCGCAAAACAAACAGAATTTCAGACCTTATAACCGTATCCTAAATTACAACCCAAACCCGATCAATTATAACCGAGATGGAAATAATTATAACTCGCATCAAGACTGATATAACTCAAATACAAACGACCCCCGAAACCAGCAAAATTTCTCTCGATCCAATCAAAATGCTTACCAACCGACTGAGGGTAGGCAACAAAACTCAGTAAGCATGCTCAATCCTCCCTACATGCAACAAAACCGCGCCAAAAATAGTCATGGACAATTATATTCGACCAGCGCGGAGAACGTGCCTCAGATAAACGTCCAACAAGAAGATAACACTCCAAAAAACGTGGTTGTTGCCCCAATGGCCGGGCCGAATTAATCCCTGGGTCGAATGTAACACCCAAAATTATGTTGGGCCACGCTGGCATCGCGAAAGCACCAACTGTCAAAATTGAACGTCCCCAATTTATCAAAGAAAACGCTACATTTTTAGTCGATACAGGCGCCGAATTGAATATTGTCGAAAGAAGCCGCCTCATACAAACTCTTTTTGGTGACGCATAAAATACGACCTTGTCGGAATTACACCAATTCCAGTGTCCACGCGGGGACAAATAATTCTAATAATTGCCATTTCAAGTTGTACGCGACGAAGAATTTTCTATTAAGGAAAATGCAATTTTAGGTTCGAAATTTTATCTTGACGAAGGAGTAGACATTTCCTATAAAGATAAAGCCCTGAAAATAGACGGCTGCGACATCCCGCTTAGTCAAGGTGAATACACAACCTTTCTGCGAATTGTAGAAAATTAATTTACATTCGAGTTGCGAATTTTCAATCAGTTCCCGTGGATTTCTTAAAGCGCGTCAAAACTGCTGACAACGTTTACATCGGAGAATGTTTTATCTCAGCAAAAAACGGACTGGGATATACGTACGCGTAGAATACTTTATCCAAACCTGTTTCAATTTCGACACCTGTCGTATAATTAGAACCAGTCGTTCTTTCCGACCTTGACGGAGAAAATCAATAATCCAAAGTTATGCAAAGTCGGATTGCACAACCCTGGAACGAGAGGGCCGAAAAAATATGAAAAAGACAGTGTGATGAACCTTATAAAGAATAACACTGACATATTTCACGTCAAAAAAGACAAACTAAGTGCAACAAGCACCACTGAACACACGATCGAATTGACAGATCCGATCCCTGTACGCGCAAAAATATACCGATACCCGCCTCGCCACCGAGATGAAATTCATAGACAAGTAACGGAAATGCTTGATCAGGGAATCCGTCCCTCGAAGAGCCCCTTCTCCTCACCGGTATGGCTGGTACGCAAGAAACCAGGCCCAGATGGTGCCCCGCGTCACCGCATGGTGATAGATTTTCGCGCCTTAAACTCGTACCCACTGCCAAATATTACAGAAATCATTGACTCACTAGCCAAAGCCCAGTACTTCATCACTATAGACCTTCACAGCGGATTCCACCAGATACCTATGGTGGAGAAGACAAACATAAAACCAGCTTTTCTGTCAACCGCAGCCATTTTGAATTTAACCGACTTCTCTTTGGATTGAAAAACGCTCCCGCCACTTTTGAATACATGATGAATACCGTACTTGCCGGTATGAACGGCCCTGAGTTGAGCGTATACCGCGACGACGTTATTTTATTTTCGAGAACACTAGAATAACACAACAGGAAATTCAGAAAATTCGCCGATCAAATGAGAAGCCGAATATAAAATTTAAGACCTTGAATATAAAATTCAAGACCGAAAAATGTTCCTTTCTGAAGAGATCAGAGCATTATCTAGGCCATATCATATCGAACGAAGGAGTTTCTCCTGATCCTAAGAAAATTAAAGCTGTAAAAAATTAACCATCCTCGACATCACCTAGGAAGATAAAACAATTTCTTAGATTGATTAGCTATTACAGAAAATTTATAGAGAACTTCGCCAAACACGCAAGACAACTGAGATCGTCCCAATAAAATAGCGGACGACCCAAGAAAAAACTTTATTCGACTCAAGATGATGGAATTAATGACATGTTGACATCGACAGAAAACGCGCCAAAAAAAAAGAGGACGGCCCAGAAGAAACCCGTAACCTCGCCAAGAAGACAGCAGCGAGGAAAGCAACACCGAAGAAGGTATTTTCAGAAGACCATACCATGTAACGAGGAGTCAAACAAAGGGAACACAAAAAGACGAGTCCTCGAAACCTAGGCAAGACCAGAACACACAGAAATCCGGAAACCAATCAGACCCAGATGCGTTAGAAACGTATGACAAAACCAGACATCGGCATAGAGTGGCCCCATGGAGATCCGGAACCCAACATTCATCGAAGCGCAATCTTAGAGACACGAGAACAGATTCAAAACCGAAATACCGCCGAGAAATGCACCCCAAAATGCAACGAACAAAGGCCGGGATAAAGAAGACAAGGCCCCAAGAAACACACGCGAACTTACTGAAAATGAAAAAGGGATTTTAGTTGAGCTTAATAAAGATGAAACTGATAAACTACGGAACAGTTCTAGCAAAACGAACTGCGAAACAAGCAATGGATCTGAAGATAAGAAATGTAAACCGCGGATAATACTAGAAACCTCACATGCTAATAATGTGCGAATTACAAAATTACCTTTGCTACACGAAGCCCTACATATTTCATACTTGGTATCTAGCGACACTCAAATAAATACGTCAACGCTAGCTCTACTTGCCGCCGCCGGCCTTATCAGAGAAACCGAACTCAAAAAAATGAATTTAATTGAAGGGGATGTTGTATCGACAAATGAAGCAAATGCTACATTATACGCCTTAGTTATCAAAAAAAAGTGGTTTGGAAAAACCAACAGTCGAAACAATAAACGTGGCTTTAAGCAATTTTAGAGAAAAAAATTAAATATGAAAATTTGTGCCAATTTTTGACAAAAAATGTATAGCAAATAGTAAAACGCACGATAAGCATGACGTTTCACAAAACACACAGGTTATTCATCCTTTGCAAGAAACCTCTGATTGTACCACCCTCAGAAACGCGTTCTGAGATAATAGAACAATATCACGTGAGTAGGCTAAATGGCCATTGAGGAGTCAAAGCCACATGTCACAAAATTTTGTGAAAAGTCTATTGGAAAAACATGCGAAATGATGTAACCCACTTTATCAAACGCTGTTACACATGTCAAAAATTCAAAACATCTAGATTAAAAACACATGCCCCTATAATAATTACAGACACTTGCTCAGATACTCTCGAAAAGGTTTCCCTAGATATTTTTGGCCCTATACGAGTGCCCGAAAGCAAAACTGATTATAAATATCTATTAACAATCCAAGATGCGCTATGCAAATTTTCAGTTGCGGTACCTCTCGTAGACATCACGAGAAGTTGCATGTTACTTCGCACATTCATTTATTTGCCAATTCGGAGTTCCGAAATCAATCCTAACGGATAACGGAAAATGTTTCATAAGCGATTTCAACGAATAAATTTTCAACATAAAACATTTTCTTTGCAGCCCATACAGATCGGAATCAAACGGATTCCGAAGGAAAAACATACGGTGAATTCATGCTAGAACTGACGAGCAAACTTGAAGAATATCGGTTGCTCGCGAGCACAAACCTACAAGACACATAGCAAAAATCAAAATTCTATTATGATCGTAAGGTTAGGAACATAGATGTTCGAGTTTGAAATTCGAGGTTGAAACGAAATTTGAAGAAAATTACAGCGGCCCGTGTTGTAGAATCGACATCACTTCTTGCGGAATCCTCATACTAGATATCGAAGGAAAAGAGCGAATCCTACATAGGAACCGCGCAAAACTAGCTGACCTAGGCGAAGAGAAAGTTTCTAGGAAGAAGGAGTTTCAACCTTAACAAATTAATGGCACATTAATTTTAGCATTATCGAACAAAAAGAAACGAATTAATGACAAGAGTCCATAGTACATCCCCTTTAAAAGAATTAAGAATTAAGAATTAAGAATTAATTAAGACGCGAAACTTAATGAGCCGAGGAAAAATCCCCCGATTCAACGACGAACGCGGATGCCATCACTTGTGCACGCACATACCTAAATCGTAGAGTCCGTGCGCACACGATCGCAACGGCAAAATCAGCCGGGGTTGCCGCGGCCTTCAGCGATGCTCGAACGCGTCAGCAAATTCTTCCGTTATCTCTTCACCATATGACTTAATATAGGTCACAGCAGAGTATAATAACCATTAAGTTTCCCATTCAAAAACCCCTTAAAATAAAAACGATATTGGAGATACCTATTCGAGCTACAATAAAATTATTCTGATTATTTTAGGCAAAATACTAACAATTTTGTCATTTTTTTTATAAGCGCTCTTACATACCGATCGCGGAAATCGGCACATAATAAGCGCACAAATTAACGCTATCCATGCGTCATAAACGGTACCATGACCTATTTATCGGAACGCGACATCGCTGTAAATCGGTCATCCCAGTGCCATCAACCGGCGCTAGAAAAACAAAAGGAACAACACAATTAATAACGAACCACGAAATAATTGACACACAAGCAAGCAAAATGAACAATAAACACAAATGGTAAAAAATAACGAATAGGAAAAAAAATAAATAAACCTCAAAACAAACAAAATAAATAAATAAATTCTGAATAATCAAATAAATAAATAAATAAATAGATATATATTATATATCTATATATATTATATATATATATATATATATATATA
>JAQQRF010001515.1:0-11170 GCA_030523145.1 Trissolcus brochymenae | reverse complement strand
CGTCGATTACTGGCATAGGGTATCGATTTTTGATCACTTTCTCGTTTAATTTACGATAATCCACGCAAATTCTTGTTGACTTATCTTTCTTCTTCACAAAGACAATAGGGCTTGCGTATTCTGACGTTGAAGGTTTCGCGATTTTATTATCAATCCACTCAGCAGTTTGTTCATCAACAATTTTACGTTCCGCAAACCCTTATCTTCTTGCACTTTGGTAAACTGGCACCTCATCTTTTAAAAAAATGCGTACTTTCATGTCTACGTCCCGAATTTTATTTGGACAATAATTATTCACTAAAGCCTCAACTGCACTTCGTATTGATTTGTCTAACATTGGTTTGTGTAACATCCACTCCGTTTACATCATAAACCGCATCTACTTGTAAAACTTCGTTTGTTACAAAATCATTTTTGGGCTTAGATATGAGCGGTTCGCCATTTTCCAATAATACATCAACTGTTTTGAGGAAATCGGTGCCAACTGATAACTGATAAGAAATCATGTTTTGAGCAACAATATGTGGTTTAACTTAAAAAATTTCCCCGTCTACTGACATCTGTAAAGTGGTTTTTCCCAAAGTCGACAGTTCACCCGAACCCACTCCGCGAAACTGTGTCACAATTTTCTCGAACATTGGCATCCCGATTTCTGCAAAACTATCCTCACGCATAAGAGTCAGATCGCTGCCCGTGTCAATCAATGCTTTAAACTTTACGTTGTTTATCGTAACTTCTTTGAAATATTTTCTTGAGTCGCCTTCAATTACATTGCAATCATTTTCTTCCTTAACCTCTACTGTCTTTTTACATTCTGCAGCTTTATGCCCATAAACTCCGCATTTAAAACATTTAGCCCCTTCATTTTTATCCGGACAATCATGTCTCACATGACCTCTCTTACCACAGTTGAAACAACGCGCTGTATCTGACTCTTTTGCATTATCCTTTTTATTAACCTGCACACTGTGCTTTTCTTTCGTGCCCCCACTCGCATTCGAGTGTACCACCGACTTTGTACTAACGCTGGGTTTAGATTTGCGCGCTATTTTTTCATAGACGTCTAATTTTCTCTTAATCTCGCGGATTGTCGTTGCGCCGTACGATACAGTTTTACTAACATTATCTCCATCAATCCCATCTATTATATACCGAATAATCGCAATCTCTTTTACATCACCTTCTGCTGCGATCTCCAGCATCTTATAAACGTACTCGTGGTACGTCTCATCATGGCGCTTCCTTCGTGCTTCTGGTGAACCTCGTGGCTGTCCATCTGCGTGCTGAACTCCCGCAAGAGCGCCTCCTTAAGTTCCAAGAACTGTCACATCCTTCGTATCTGACGCAAGATCTCGCTGAACCTCGTAACAACCGTTTCGCGTAAAGCACCTTCTGAGCTGGAGACCAATCGCACATCCTCGCTGTATCCTCGAACTGGCTGACCCATCTCTTGATACTTTGCCCTGTTGCACCGTTGAATAGACTTAGGGCCTCTTCTACATCTTTGAAAGTCAGCATAGTCCCCGCGTACCTCGTTTCCTGCCGATCGTTCTCCTCTCTTCTGTTTGCTGTTGACTGCTCACGCCCAACATATGCCTCATCTGTTGTAGTTTGTTCAACAACTTGGTCACTGTCGATCAGCTCTGCTTCACTCAACGCTTCTAGAAGTCTGGGCAGCAAAACATCTTTATCTCCCTGGCAACTCAGGCCCAAACGTCTCAGCCTGAATCTCAGCTCCTTGATTGTCAAAGTGTTGATGTCAACCTCCGTGTTTCCATCGTCGCTTTGCTCGTTGGTTGAGCGGTAGCCGTACGTAATCGAGTTACGCAGCCTCTCGCGCAGAACTGGCCGACTACCGTTAATTGGAAGCCCTCTTTCTTCCAATTGCCTCTGCAGCTCCTCATCCGATAGTTCATCAACCATCGCCAACTCAGTTTCACTCATTGTGTTGAAAAACTGTCTCAAACAAAGTACCCGTGCAGACCGAAGAGATCACAAAGTCTCAAAGCACCGTCAGCCTTGATCACTAAACTGCTCACGATCGAAAAGATGTTAAATCTTTCTTTTACTTTACTTATGTACTATTCAATTTATACAATTTATAAGTCACTGATTGGGTCTAGGCAGTCATTAATCAGGTCCAAAGCATATAATAATAGATTGCATATTTTTAAAAAAGTAAGGATGATTTTTTAAATGATTGTATTATTTTTCAATTTTGAAATGTTGAAAGTTATATATAAGATTAACATTTTATATCTTTATCGAAATTTAGATTGCTTAATAATAGAAATATAGACTGTCAAAACCTTCCAAGGTCACTAACTGGGACTTTTACCTTATAGCGATAATTATATACGATATGCGCTAAACATTAGCGTCATACTTATTAGGTTATATATTTTACGCATAAAGTTAGCGCTTAGCGCTTAGAACAAAATATTTAAATTTGTCTATCCCTGGTTGTCAATTGTTTTTCATTGTTCATTTTACGAACGTCACAAGTCTTTGTCACAGTTCTTTATTGCCGTTAAAGGCAAAATAGACAACAAGGAAATTAAAAGAAACATAATTCAAAATGTTCAGGCTGCCTCGTAGATTTTTTTCCGAGGAACACTTCTTCTCTAAAATTTTCCCGACAATCTTTCTTTACCCACATGAAAGGTAAATTTTCATTGTGTTTATTATTTTTTGATTTAATTGTCGCTTCAAGTAGAATATTTCAATTTTTTTTCATTTGTTGTAATATTTTTGTATAATTTCAGAAAAACTGGTGATTGCGAGATGAAAAAGATTATTAAACCGTTTCGAGTAGGAGATTCAAAGATATTGTGAGGTCACAAAGTTTGGACAATTAAATTTTGGCTGTTAAAATTGTTTTATTTAGTTTTATTTGTTTCGTTGATAATTTATAATTGTTAAATATAATTCTTATTCTCTTTTGATTCGATTAACATTCATGTTGATTATGAATTGTTTTATAACTTTAAAGATGTTGGTTGAATCAATCAAGTCTATAAATTTTATTTCCATTTGTAAAATATGAAACTCAAGTTCAATCTTGATTTTCTGTTTCCTTTTGTAAGTTCAATATGCATTTGTATTAATTAAAACATATACCTGCTTGAACATTTTCTAAGTCCTTTGTTCAATTCATGAAATAATTTCTAAGTCCTTTTTTAACTTCTCAAATATTTCTTAAGTTAATAAGTTCTGTTTCTCACTTTTAACTTTTGTTGCACTTTTCTCATAGACTTGATGGTTTAATTTGACTGACTGACCCGGGGTTCTGAGACTTTTCATGGCATGAGCCTATTGGTTGAAGAGAGACAGTTGGAGTGAAGAATTTATTTTCTGTTGGGGGAAGAAAGATAGAAGACTTATGACTCATAGATAACTCGTAGACACTATGTAGATATACTAGTATCATTACTTTTCTTACTGTTTATTAACAATTTCAAACCTTTTTATGCGTGACAAAGGTATCGGAGAAATTAATACTCTCACGGATGAAATTATATTTCGAAAATATGAATAAAATTCATTTTGCCTGTAAAATATATTTCCGACAATAAGAATAATATTTATTATACTATGAGGCTGTGCCCCCTGCGCGCTATGCGCGCCAACCGCCTTACATTTTTTCAATAAATCTTCCTTATTTTGCTTCCTTTATTTTTAATCCTTATTCGAATCTCTTTTTTATTATTTCGAGAAATTCTCATTTCTCCTCCTTTTTCTCCTCTTTTTTTAAATCTTTGTTACATCTTCCTCTGCTTCTTTTTTGATTCTCTGTTTCATTCTTTTATCTTTTTTTTTGCTTTTATTATATTTAATCTCCTTTTCATCCTTGTGAAAATCTTCTTTTCTCTTTCTTTTTCTCCTCTCATTTAAACGCCCTTTTTATCTTTTTTTTATATTTTTTTTATATACAGGGTGAATCTCATGTCCCGAAACGGTAAAATACCTTGGAAAATTTATGTAAAATAAAAGAAACAATCTGTATAAATCCTTTTTTGTTATTTTGTTATAAACCCTCTTTTTTTGGGTTTGATCGAGGGATTTGTAACTTGCTACTCATGAAAAGAATACCAGTGAGTACCAAGGAGTACAAAGAGTACCAAAGAGTACTAGTGAGTACTAGTGAGTACCAGTGAGTACAGTGAGTACCAGTGAGTACCAGAGAGTACCAGAGAGTACTGGTGAGTAACGGTGAGTACCAGTCAGTTCCAGTGAGTACCACAGAGTAATAGAGAGAATCAAAGAGTATCAAAGAGTACCAAAATAGTGCCACTGTTGAAATGATTATGTTAAATGATTTTGACATTGAATACAATGATGTTAATTGATTTACAATTGAATTTTTTTTTTCATTTTCAAAACCAACCTTTTTTTATTGCAATCATGAAACTTTGTTCCAAATGTAAAATAAGGTCGAATGTATTTATTGCCGTTTGATTTTCGCGAGACCCGCTTTTACGGGCAAAACAGATTCGTGTTACGTACCGCGGTCTGCGAATTCACTAGTCTAGTGCTAATATAACCAGAAAACAATCATAATTTCAATCATAATTCATGTTAATTGTTCAATTTTTCACATTTTTCATGACGTCAAAACATTATTTACTAACAGTATCATTTTTTCAATACAATTTCAGTTTCAAAATGAAATAGAATCATAGATAGTTTTCATAGATAGATTATCGTTCGTTTATTTTGAACACGGACAATTAAAGTTCGAAGTACCTGCCCGTGCGAGAGTGCGTATATCAAAATTAAGTGTAATTATTCAAGTATCGTGTTTAGTTTTTTGCACTTTATATTAACATCGTCAAAAAATTGTTGATATGTTTTACTTTCTTATTTTAAGAAAACCGAAGGAAAACTAATCGTCTTTCAATATAAAATTGTTTTATACATTTTTGTTTAATTCGACCCTTTAATCCATACTTATGTTTGAATCCTTCGTCTCTCTCAGTCATGGCAAAAGATAAGTCTTAAGTTTTATCATTTGACCTTTGACTCAGAAATTGTATGACTATTCGAAAAAGATGGCTTTTTGGACAGCTCATAAGTGTCCGGTAAATCATTAATAAGGTAACATTCTATGTAAGTTTCACTTAAATTTAATTTCAAGTTTTAACTAACGAATCAATAATAAAATATTTTTATTGTTTTAGAAAAGTGAAGGTTTCCTACAACTTGTACAAAATTGTTCAAAAATTAATTGTATCGTATCGAGTATCACATTTTACTCTATAAAAGTCACATATTCTTACCTCGGTTAACCTTTTTTACAACTTTTTCTTAATCATTTTCTCACTTTATTTCATTCTTTAACCCGAAAACACGCGCGTTTTTTTCTGATTTCTTTTTCTGACTTTAAACATTCTACTTAGTTATTTTTGTTAGTGCGGAAAAATGCTCATAGCGCGTGTGACGACGGGTTAAAATAATAGTTAATAATTTTTTATTAACAATTTTTTCTATGGCAGATAAGTTTGTGTAAAATATTTAAAATTATATATATTGAATATTTATAGTTTTAAGCCTGTTTTTTAGTTTCAGATAGCGTTAAATATTGTTAGTGGACCATTATTTTGGCTAAAAGTAGAAGACGCGCTCGTTGTTGAAGTGCCGTATTATATGAAGTTTATGTTTAATTTGCAGGAAATGGACAATCCACAATATTTTAGTCAGTATCAAGAAATTGATCTTACTATCTTCGGAGAATGTTAATTCAGAAGTGTATGCAAATTCCTCCTGGTTTTGATGTAAAAAAAAAAATTATGGAAATTCATATTCTACTCATTTTCATTTTTCGAAATTGGACAAAGACTTGCTGAAAAAAAAGAACTGTTATTATCCAAAAAAGTCAAAATTTTTAGGTGCAAAATTTCATTTTACTTTTTCTTTTTCGGGAGCAAGTCGGTTTTTTTGCTTGCATTTGTGACAAAAAATATCGTTTGTAACATGGGAACAGAAAGCTTTCTGCTTCCTAGAGTGAATTCGCATTCTCGAGAAGACCTCAGGCTGCCTTTAGCCGCCCTCTGTTCTCTCTTGGGAACCAATTCAACCCAGGGAGTAAAAGCTTATTTTGCTCCCTTGTAGCAAAATGTACTAATTTTTTGTGTTTAAAGGAAATTATTGTTTCGTACTCGGTATATTAAACAATTATGATATTTTCACAGGAACTTCTGGCAGAATTCAATATGACGTGAAAACAAATCAAGTAGTTGGGCTTATTCTACCGTGTAACAATAACACGATGCCAATTTGTTATAATTTCAAGACAACATCGGTGAATGAAATTGTAAGCGATAATCTTCTCCTTACCTTTTTGATGAATGGCGCCGTGAGTGAGTTGAAAAATTATAAATACATTGCTTTGACAAATTAAATAAAATATCGGGAAAAAAAGGAAAAGAACAAGCATATACTAATGGACTGTATTTATTTTTAACTTTTATATAAATAATTAGTTGAACTTTAGAATCGGGAACTTAGGAAATAAAAATATGCAGAAAATTTTGCGCTAGAGAGCGCGAGGGTAAAACCCTCAACTTAATGGAGAAATTATTAACAAAAAATATCAAAGTTGCATTCCGTTAAGTTGAAGTAAAACCTCAGTTGCAAAATTTATTGAGATTCACTTAAATTACAAAAGCGGTTATATACAAGATTGAGCCGAACAAAAACAAGTGCAGTTATAAATTTGTAACCTAAATTAAGTATCGAGCGTAAAAATAATTACAAAGCAGAAACAATGATTGCGCAGAACAACAGAAACAGACGCGGAAAAGCAGAAAAATTAGAGTGTTGCGCAAACTAAATAACAGCAATTTTGAGCGAAATAGAAAAATACAATCAATCTAAACAATAGAGAATGATACGAATGCAAGTGTACAAAGATTGTTTGGTAATGTACGCTCAGTCGCAAAGAAATTAATAAAAGGTTTAGCATGCATTAGAAAATCAGTGTTGTACTTTTTCAAAAAGGAGGTTTCTAACAATAGCGCAAAAACAAAGCTGTTTTCAATAATATTTTGGGTTTGTCCTATCAAATAGAATCATACGCGTGACAAAAATACTCGAGTGAAAAGGTGAACGAAAATGTGTGTTTTAAGTGCAGGTAAGATGTACTTGGTTTTTAGTAAATGGACAAACGGAAATATGATCAATTTTTTTAAGATTTTATTTTTCTTTTCTAGGGAGATAATTCCTCGCGGATTCGCGTAAGAAACGGGAAAGAAGCAATGTTAAGTACATTTATTTTTACTAAATTATAATTGTTTTCAACAAAACGAGCTTTACAATTAACTTTCAAGGTTCTTTATCAAGATCATAAGCCAATAAGGGATTACAGGGCTTCTCAAAAGAAAACTCAACAAAACATGGGGCGGAAACCAGTGCAATTTAGTGTAATTTTTGATAGTAAAAAAAGGGGTGCTAACTGAAGATTTTTACGACGCACGTGGCAAAGGGAACCTCGGCATGTCCGCTGATTCAGTGAGGCATGCCGAATTTTTAGATGGAGATTGACTACTGATCCAGTGAGCCAGTCAAGGATAGGAAATTAGGTTAAATATGTATTATGAGAACCTGCACCTGTACCAACCTTTTTCCTGATGCTGGATTGCGGAAAAGGAAAAGTGAAAAGCAGGCACGTGCTTCAGCGGAAGTGCAGCGTCTATCGTAGAAAATGAGAACTTTGAGCAAAAATAGCACAATAAAAGGGACTACAATATCAAGCAAATTAAACTTTGTGTTACCAAATGTTTAAATAAGCGGGTGAAAAAACCGAAAAAGAAGCGGGTGAAAAAAGGTGTTCCGTGATGTCAACGAAAGCGGAAAAGGCAATGTTCGCATCGTGTACGTTCGCAACGCATGCTAGCGCGTTGCGTGAGCGATAAGCCCCATTTCATGGGCGTAGCGTTTACGTCGATAAGAGCCTGCGAAATAATATCGGAATTTTGAATTCGCGAAATTAAATTTTTCGAATTTATTTTTAAAGAAAAATGCGAACTTTTTTTTTCAAAAAATGTTCTTTCAAGAAACGTTTAACTATGATTTCAGAAAAATGCTTTTGTATACATTTATATAAGAAAAACAAAAATTTAAACTTGTTTTTTTTTAATTATTTCTCCATATCTCCAGCAATCAGCAAGTGCGATGGAAAGAATCTTTAACGAAAATAAGCCAGCGTCATCATGGCACAACCTCTGGATGATAGTTCGTCTGCGTATTGTTTAAATATATTCGGTTCGGATAACTGGGGAACTTTTAAGGACACTGCCACACGGTGGAAATATATCACAAGTATAGTTCAATCAAACGGCATTCGAGAAAGGGCTTTTCGACAGATGACGATACTAGGTTATTGAAAGTAATGCGTGCGTTATCCAAATTAGGTCAAACAGACAAGCGAACAACCGCTGCTGCCACATCAAATCATGAGCGATGCGACTTCCCAGGATTTCACCCTGAATTTTTACCTGATCAAGTTTATCTACAAAATACAATCCATCTAGCCAATCGATTCAAAACGCGTCTCTTCAAAAAATCAATATTATTGCCGATAGGTAATTATTCTGCAACAGCAGGTGACATAATAGCTATGGTGGAGTGCGTAACTAAAGACAAGCATTTAGTAACTGAGCTTGATCTGACTTTGGACGATAAAATGAATTTCGCTTCCACAGTAAGACTTTGTAATCCTAAAATCTGGGCGTTATTAAAAGAAAATGTTTCTGGAAGTAAAGGAATTGTATTTGAAAATGAGTTTTAAAAATATAAAATATAGAAATACAGTCATTTTTGTCTACTACGTTGAATCCTTCGAACGAATCTACTCTGTATGGTTTTGTTTGAGTATTGCGAGAATGTGGAGGTTCTGGCTATCAAAAAACAAAAGTTATTCCGTTATTAATATCAGCCTAAATAGTTATGTTTGTTTAAAGCTTAATGCTCACGGGATAATAAATCTTGTCTTGAATTGTGTAGGAGAGGGTTTATTTAATCAGCTTTATCCATGGCTATGCAGTAGTCAACCTTGCGAAATTCGTTTTAGACAGTAGAGATCAATTAGTACCACTTTTTTCACAATTGTCAACTAGTCCGATAAGTTCTGTCCGACAATTGAACGAGCACCATACAAGGTATAGAAGACATCTAGAGTGGTTGGAGGCTGTATATGTCGATTATTCACCTCCACTAGCCGGCGCAAGTCATGAATCGTAGTCTATTCGTCGATTTCTCCAAACCTACCCGACTCTTCATGCTGCAAGAAAAATTTATTCGAGTAGTGGTGAAGAACTCACCACTAGGTTCCTCTGAGGAGGTATAATATTTAATTCTGTGCAAGTTAGTAGTTCATGGTCTAACTGCTGCTATCCTTCGCTCCATGCAGACTTAACGGATCGTGCAACAAGGCGATTGAGTCTTTCAAAAACTTTCCAAGTTACCTTGTTGGCTTTATGAAGGATGTTAGGAATAGCGTCTCCACTTCCGTTTCACCCGCATGTCTGTGCGAGGCTTGGGTCGTTCGAACTTGAATGCAAGATGCATCAAGTGTAGTGTGTTAACCGAAGTTAAACGTATATTATCTCACGGAAATTTCCGTGTCCACTTAGCATTTGGCATGTATAACGATCAAGCCACTCCTTTCTGAGGCGCTCTATCACGTTCGGGAAGTATTCCCGGGTAATTGCGCCTTTAGAGGAGTTCCTCCAAGACTGTTGCCAGAGTTCCTCGATAGTACTGTTTATCGTTCGAACAACATCCAGTGGAAGCTCTTGGGCAGCCGGATCGTATTTGTAGATTCCAATTTAAAATGGTTCGCCTAATTTCAATTTGTACAAACATGTTCTCTGGTGCATTACCAGATCGATCGAATATTGCCCTGTAATCTCTCAAAAAGCATCCATCGATATTGTATTATAGGCTTCCACAACTCATAACAGAGCTGTGAGCTGCATTAAGCGAATGAAATTTAAAATTAAAGAAATCATGTTACTAGCTAAACATGATGCATGGAAAGTACTGACATTACTCAGATTGAAGGTCCCTATAAAAACAGCAAATAAAATTCAGACAAATTTTGATTTATTCACGTCAAATAGTCTTTGCGATTTGATGCACAAAGAAGACATCCAAAGGTATGAAGTAGTTGTCGGGCAGGAAATTGATTCTGACAACGAGAATATTCCAATTTTAACGAAACTTTTAGATTTACCAGACATTCCTAAAAAATTTGCTGGAATGAATGAATCAAGTACTCAAACTTGAAGATGGTTCGGGAAATCTTCCCGTGGTAAACAAGTCGTCAATCGATTGATTTTGAAGCAATAGAGATAAAAAGCTGAGCAGTGACAGACTTATAAGAGTTTCTGAATCTGGAATTAGAAACACTAATAAATCTCGCCGCAAAGAAATAATAGTAGTTGAACGCCAAGAACGAGTTTATATCAAAGATTATTGCTTATTTAAAAAAAATTCAGATAAGTGTTAAGTAGGTTAAATTAGTGGCTTTGCATTTATGAATGGAAAAAATTGGAAAGAAATTGTTGGAAAGAAAACAATATGTTCAAATTGATAACGATTATGAAAGAAAGATAGGAGAATTTGCCCGGGGGATTGATACAAACCTTACGGATAAAAGTTTAATAGTTCGGTCCCTAGATTGTCAAGGTTACTTAGAACTTGCAAAATATCAATTAACGATTCTAGTTCGTCTAACTTAAAATGGTAAATCTGTTTTCATGGAAAACGTTTATGAGAATATTGAAAGTTTTTTGTGACTTCTGAATATTGTCAACGAACTATTGAAAATGAATATACTTTCACTTTATTGAAAAAATTGCTCTATTGTTTGTACTTATACATTGAAAAAAATTTTTGTATTGAATAAAGTTCTTTTAGGGCAATTTGAATTTATAAAATCAATTTTTTTAAATATACCTCTACAAATCTCAGATATTTAATCAACGAAATAAGTAAGATTGTATAATATACAGTTTTTTAAATAAATAAATTCTTTATATACAACTAATTAATTAGTTGACTGATCAATTCTGTGGCACAAAGGAATAACCAGTTAACTCCACTTTCGGTCAAAATTGAGATAAGCGCGTCAAAATATCTATTTTTAACCAAATTTTAGGATCTCACT
>JAQQRF010001514.1:0-16879 GCA_030523145.1 Trissolcus brochymenae | reverse complement strand
GACCTGACCAAGATGAACAGATCCCAGACCAGAAAAGTGGTGGGTTTCATCACAGGTCATGGGGATCTGAGATGCTACCAGCACAAACGAAACAGGGCAGATAGCAACCTGTGCAGGTGGTGCTGTGATGTGGAGGAAACACCTTTCCATGTCTTCGGAGTATGCCCGATGTTGGCAACCGCAAGATGGAAAGTGTTTGGTAAGATCCAACTGGAGACTGACGAGGATCTATCCCAGGATAAACTACTGGATTTCTTGAAGTGGGTAAGAATCAGGGATTAGATCCTGTAGGCATTTAAGCGGGGGGATAGAGATACAATGGCGAAAGCTAAATAACTCTGAAATTACCGCGCAGGCAGAATAATAATAATAAATCATAATAATAATAGGAGACAATCCAGAACTTCTGGAGAAATTCAATGAAATTAGGTCAAATAACACGGGTTTGGAATTATTGGAAAAACTTAATGATTTCAAAAACAACCAGTCTGTTAATATAGATAACAGTAAGAAAATAGTTAATATAAAATACGAGGATAATCGGGTGACACACGTCACCAATATTAGCAAGCCTTTTCCAAACCCCTGTAATTGGCCTGATAAAAAATTAGCTAAGTTTTACGCGTTATTGGAAGATGAAAACTTTATAGCAGGAATGGACGATCTATCAAAAAAACCAGATTTTTTGGCGAAAGTTGTCAGCCACGGACGCGCTATTAATAAGAAAAAGGGTCAATTCAAAGATTCCGTTGTAATAGATTAAGTTACATTGTAAAACTAGAAATAAACCTAAAACTAATTTGATTAAAACTTATTAAACAAAGTTAGTTTCTCGATCTACAATTTGCTTATATAATACATTATATGAAGTATTTTCTATTCTATTGGCATCTCTCGATTTCAGTTTCAATACAGTTTTCTCTTATACATCATTTCTACATTTTTTAATTAAATTTGCATTTTGCAATTGCCGTAAATCCCCTCTACTTATACTATATAATTGGAGTTTAATTTTTTGCGCCCAATTATCAGAGATTAAATCGTCATCGACATGACTTTTCAATACTTCATAACATTGACGCGGTAATCTAAAGTGAGGAATTTTGAGCAACTCATTCCACCAATCGTACATGCTTTTCCAAATATTGTGTTCTAAGGAAAGTCTTCCCACTTCGTTGAAGGCATCAAATAAGACGTTTTTTGCGGACCATTCGTCAGATTTCGTCGCAGATAAAATTAATACTTCCTTCCCCGCCGCAAGTTGTGCTTTTTTCATTGTTTCAGTAAAATGTGAAATAAATTTCCTGGAGTTAGAAAAGTTAATAATAAGATATTTCACATTTTTCACATATTTAATTACTCTCCCTTGATAATATATAGGGCGCAAAGCCTTCGGTCTCCCTTTATAAAAATTGTATAATGCTGGTTTTTTCTGGATTAATAATTAAATCGTTTATTTCGCAATAACATTTGAGGTCGTCGAGTTTATCTTGGCAGTCAATTGGCAAATTCGCAAAAATCACAGTATCGTCCGTGAAAGTTATCAATAAAATGTCCGTTTTGTCAACTTTAATTCCTTTATAACCTTTATTTACGAAGTGTAATTTTAAATCGCTGGTGTACAATGTGTATAAGAGTGGGCTTAGAATATCGCATTATGAAACACCTTTAGAGACTTCTATTTTGTTGGAGATTTTTTCATTTATGCTTATGGAAATCGTGGCTCTATCGTACATTTTGGCAACAGTTCTCATGAATTTACCGTAAATTCCAAGATTATAGAGTTTTTTAAACAGCTTGTCGTGTGGTACTGTGTCAAACGCTTTGCGATAGTTTACAAAACTACCCATCAGGGGTTTTTTGTTTACATTCAATTGAATATCGATGCAGCTTTTGAATATAAACAGATTGTCGACGCAGGACCTCTTCTATCTAAATCCGCATTGCTCTTCAGGTAACATATCATTTTTTTCCACCAATTTCTACAATCTTTTAATTATAGATATAAAAAACTTTAAGCAAGTGTTTTCGAGAGCAATCGGTCTATAGTTTGAAGGGTCCTGTTTGTTTCCTTTCTTATATAAAAGTTTGATTAGAGAATTACACCAATTCTCTGGAATGTTCTCTTCCCCCAAAAAGCATTAAACATATTTAGGATGTAGTGTGTCCAAGCTGATGTGAGAAATTTGAGACATTCGTTGGGGATGCTGTCAGGGCCAGGTGTTTTTTTTCAGTTTCAAATGAGAAATAATTTTGTATACTACAACTAATGTAATGGGCTCATCTAATATGATGAGCCCAGATGCGTATACGGGGTGAGGGCGAATAGATATCTCGGAAAATATTATAGCAAGTCTCTAGAGGTACTTCGACAATTTGTTTACCAATTTTGTTCGAAAATTTTTTTGTGGTAGCCCAAAATTCCTGGCCGTTTGAGACATTTCTCATTTTTTCAAAAATAACTATTTCATAAGATTTTTTAGTTTTCGTAGTTATCTTTTTATATTGTTTTTTTGCTGTTTTGAAATTACAATAATCTATTTCGTTATAATGATTTTTCTTAAGTTTTTTGTAAGCTCTTTGTACTTGTTTTCTTGCGATTTCACATTCTTTGTTATACTAGTTGGAGTTATATGTTTTGTGAGAATTTGGAAAAGAGCTCGTAATCATTTTCGATTCAATCATACAGTTTTCCATAGTATTTAAAAGATTATTTGCAAAGTCTGCAAATTGTCCGAGTCGAAATAAATATGAATATGAATAGTGAATATGAAGTTTGTTATATATATATATATATATAAAATACTCACATGTGATTCGAAACATGATAAGAATTTCCCTCTCAATTCCCTCTCTATGAACTTCACATTAACTTCACTTCTACTTAATTAAAGCGTAGCTCCACTCGACATTGAACACGGCGGATTTGAGTTTTGAGCGCGTGATTGAGCAATATTATTTTTATCGTTTTACGTCAGAAATAAATAAATAATTGTAATTACTCACTGTAAAGTGAGTATAATTCAATTAATTTATTAAATTAATAGCAAATTGTGTAACATAAGTATTTTAGATGGAAACTTTTCAGTGATAAAAAACCAACAATAAACAGTTTTTTAATGTCTAGATATCTTAATATTTTATTTTTTTAGGTGCCAAACTATACCAAGACAACCACATGCTTCAGAGTGAATTGAAAAAAAAGTGAATATAAAGTTTGTTATAAAAAAAACACTCACATGTGATTTGAAACATGATAAGAATTTCCCTCTCAATTCCCTCACTATAAACTTCATATTAATTTCACTTTTATTTAATTTTAAATTCACAATAATTTTATTTACTTCATATTTCTTGAAATTGATTGAAATAAACGTGGTCACCATAGTTAAAGTATTGTCAATAAATTTCGAATTTCGTTATTAAATACAACATTTTTTTTACTACCTCAAAAAATATTTTTTATATTCTTATTAAAAAACAACAATATCGTAATTATTCATAATGATTAAATATTTGATTAATTTCCTTTATACTTGTGAACTAAAATGTTACAAACCACTTTTTGTAAAACAAAAACAAACAAACAAAGTTGTATTTTCAGAAAAATATTTGTTCCATCTACAACACATCTCCAACATAACACTATCAGATAAAACTAAAATATGCATTTCATACTATTAAAAAACAGCAACACAAAGAAAATACACTATTTTTCTTTTCATTAAGCTATGCAACGTCTAATGAAACTTAAATACTATAACGTTGAATAATTTTACGACTTAGTTTTGTACTGTTGTGTGATATACTATTCTTGATCCTTGTTTTAGTTAGATGATCCTGTAAATAAAAAATGTATATTAATTCTATCATGAATGATATTATTTATAAAGTTCATTTTGTTTATATATAATATCACATAGAACATACATATTATTTTTACTTTAAATTATCAATCTGTTTGTCAGAGTTGCTACTTTATTTATTTAAGTAATTTATAAATCAACCTGTAAGGAATTAGTACTGCTCTAATAGTGTTATGAAAATAATTCGAAAAAATAGTTGCAGTAAAAATAGAAACCTGCTAATGATGTAGAAGTGGTATTAAGATTTTTCATAACTTTGTCACGGGGATTCCAACTCCTTAGCTGTAGTGTGTGGAAATCGTATCATCTTTCTTTTGATTGCAGTAGATTCACAAATGAAAGGAGCATCCAAATCATTCATGTTGACAGCACAAATTCCAAGAATCTTCGAGTCACATGGCTCTTGAAAAAATGACTGAGTAATAGTGAATCTCTGACAAGTAATACTCGTTTCTCCGTTCACAGCCTCGATTTTTGATATTTTTGTAATGAAATTGTCTGTGAGCATACAGATATCGTTTTTAAAAGTAGGAGATACAATAAAATTATTGACCAATAATACATTATTTTTCTTAGATAATCGTGAAGTTTTATCAGATTTGGAATGAAAAGGTGAAAAGTTGTACTCTTTAATTATTCGGGTAACAAGTTGCTCCAAGCTGTTATCATTATCATATCATTCTGTTTTATGTACTGCATTTCATTTTCAAAAGAGAAAGCACTAAAATCATCCAGTGGACCATTTTCTTTGAAGTCAGCAGCTAAATGTAGGAGATTGTGCACATTGTACGTAACATTATGTTTGTTATAGAAAGTCGCGTAATTTGTGACAAAAAATTGCAGCAGTTTTTCCGCTAATTCGTTCAGCTCAAGATATATGTTGACGTCACACAAGATTTTTACTGCAATGCTGACCGACAGAAAATGTGTGTAAGTTGCCGGAGTGAGGAATATTTTCATTACAACGAATCCTGTGTACAGCAGAAATTGGTGGCATTCGGTCGCTTTCCAGTATTTTACATCAAAAATACTTCGAGGTAACCTGGCCAATTCTTTAGAAATACATTCCCTGAATTTGGAACAACGACGTGCAAACTCTTCTTCTGGACAAATAGACTTATAATCTTCTTTGTGGTGCTAAGGCAGACGCAGTGCATGTAGTCAATATGGAACTGTTGTATCATGTTCACGTCAAGTAGTTCGATTAAAGATGTTTCCTTATGATGGTCCTTTTGAGTTTTCTGTTTGAAGGATTTGTCTGTTCTTAGAGGTGAATTGATAGCCGTAAATATCATGCGCTTCTTTACAGAGACACCTTCAATAGTGTATTTCGAACATCCCCAATGACCGTTGTGACCCTTTATGCACTTGACATATGCCAGTGCAGGAGCATCGCAAATGACTAAGTTAATTTTCACAAAATATCTGTTGCCATTGTGAACAAATCCATTTTTCTGTAAATGTTTCTTTTTAGTTATAAAATAGATTAGAAAAGAATTGATTGACGTTGGTTTTCCATAGTGAATGCCAATCGGAAATGGTTTGCTTTTAGTTGGACGGACAACAGCACCCATAATAATCCAAAAATTGCGCTTGGAGCTGGAACTTAACGGGAGTCCATCGATGTTAATGTTCAATTAACACGTCAGAGTTTGTTAACGCAGTTTTGTGTTTTTAAACTTTATTATTGAATTTTAATAATTGTTAAGCGCTTATTTTATTTATGTGTTCACGTGATGCGCATGTGGCGTGCACGTGAACAGTTTTTTTTTATCAAATTTATTTTAAGGATTAGTTTAAGAACAATGTAGTTCTTAGAATATTTGTACCCCCAATTTAGTGCTGAACTGGCCGAAATCTTTGTGCCGTCGTCAAAGGCAGTTCAGTATCAACTTGGTCGCTTCGACGAGCAACGCCGTGCTCTGGACGTGCTTTTTGTGGCTAAGTTGCCCTTTCTTTAACGCGTCGTGTTTTTCAATTAAATAAATTCAGGGGTTTTTCCGGCGGAGTTCACAACTCCAAAGGTTTTTTCCCCGGCTGTTAAGCCAAGTAATTGTTTATTTATTTAACCAAACACCTCCCTTTTTCAGGGACATAGGTGCCCGTATTGGGCCAAGTGAGGGCCAGCGTCGCTTCGAGTCATTCATAATTTATGTCATTTAAAAACATGGTCCTTCGAGCCGGATATTATTAATGTTGCACTCACTTGGTAACCTAGAAAATAGGGTGTTTGGATAAATTGAAGTGATTTTGTGATCGTGTTTTTGTGCATCGATTCAAAATGCCGCGCGAGAACACGCTCAACGCAGCCGTTGCCGGATTGGCTGCACGGCTCGCCGCTCTCTCTTCGATCCTCAGTGAAACGCAAGAGGACACTTTTAGATAGAAAGAAGAAGAATTAGATAATTTGTGGTCAATATGTGAAAATCTATATTTTGATGTTTGTGCAAAATTTACCGTCGATCAACGTAATCAGCTTGAGTTTTTTACTGATAATAGATTCAATTTTTATAAAAAAGCAAAATTACCTTTTCGGCGTCTTATTCAAATTGACAGCGTGTAGTGGTGTGCGCCGAATCGTCATCACGAAGTTCATCAAATGTTATACCGACGACTGTTTCTGGTGAGTCAGATTTTTCTGTTGGCATGTTGCGCCGAATCGATCCACTTGAGTTCGACGGCGACCGAGCGCAATGGCTTAGTTTTAGAGATTCATTTTCTTCTATGGTAATTCACACCTCGCTATCGAAAGTTGATAAATTCAATTATTTAAAACGCTCTCTGAAAAATATCGCACATGAAACAGTCAAGGGCTTGCCCCCTTCAAGTGACAATTTTAACGTTGCCTGGTTCGAGCTAAAGGACCGCTATGCCAATCCTCGTCATTTGAAACAATGTCATGTCGATTCTCTTTTGTCTGTCGTGCCAGTGGCGCGAGTATCACATGACAGCTCAGAATATGAGCGGGTTCTTAATGCAATTCATGGCACTTTAATGTCATTGAAGGGTTTAGGCGTGAATTACGAGAGTTGGGGTGAATTGTTGCTCGGTGTTGTCAAACCAAAATTTGACAACGCGCTCTTGGATGACTGGGAGCGATCTCTTTCCTCCCAACAGTATCAAGCTAATTATAATGACTTTAAAAAGTTCATTCTTTGTCGCGTCGAATCCAAAATGGCGCGAACAACTCGATCTAAACAATCGTCGTCACAATCACAGAACGATAAATTCAGAAAGGTGACTAAAGTTCACAACGCAGTTAATCTAATTAAATGCCCAGAATGTAACGGTGACCATCAACTTTATAGGTGTCAAAAAATTATTAATCTTGGCGAAAAACAGCGCTTTGAAGCTATTCGCAAACATCGCGTTTGTTTTAATTGTTTACACCCCGGTCATGTCGTTTCTAATTGTCCAAGCAAACGTACTTGTTCTCATTGTTCCAAAAAACATCATTCTCTCTTACACTTGTCTAGCTCTAATTCGCGAAAACGCGAGCGTAAATTATCAAACGATAAATCTGAGCCAAACTCAAAACAATCAAAATCGGCTGCAAAAGAAGATAACGACTTGTGACTAGTTTCAAATACTCTTCACACATTTTCGCCTGCTAATTATGACGTAATTCTCGCTACTGCAAAAATTCGTAAACTAAATTCAGACGGTCGATCTATGACTGTTCGCGCTTTAATCGATCAAGGATCCGAGTCATCCTTTATCACTCAAAAAATAGTCCGATGTTTACGTCTCAAGCGCGAGCCTTATAACATTATGGTTGTCGGTATCGGCGGAAACGAGGCCGAGCAGATCAATTCCTTTGTTACATTTGATATTAGCCATAAAGACACAAACTTTCCTCTGTTTCATTTGCGCGCTTTAGTTTTCACTAAATTAACCGGACACATTCCGCAGATTCCAAATCACGCTCTTAATTTGCCACACATTAAAAATTTGAATCTCGCTGACAACGATCCCTCGAAAGATCAACCGATTGACCTACTTCTTGGCGCGGAAGTTTTTAGTCTGATTTTGAAATCGGGAGTTCAAATTGGAAATGAAAACGAACCTGTCGCACAGGAGACAGTATTCGGATGGATTGTTTCTGGTCGCATTTTTAATAACAATAAAAACACTCAAATTTCATCGCTACACGTTCGTTGCATAACACAATTAGACAAAACCCTTCGTTCATTCTGGGAAATCGAAGAAATTCCCTCGGTCACTTGCTTTTCGCGTGACGAACAGATGATCGAGACCCTTTTTGAGGAAACTACGACCCGACGAGCGGACGGTCGGTACTTCGTCAAGATCCCTTTTAAACAAAGGCCACCTGAATTAGGCGACACGCATCATATTGCGTTGCAGTGCTATAGAAAATTACAAGCACGGTTATCTCGTGATCCCACCGTAGAAAAAATGTACAACGATTTCTTGAAAGAATACCTTGACCTAGGCCACATGAAACCGGATGAGTCATTTTCTGACAATCCGAAATTGCGATATTTTCTTCCGCATCACCCGGTTATTCGCGAATCTAGTTTAACAATCAAACTTCGTGTTGTTTTTAATGCTTCTGCTAAAAGCTCGAATGGTAATTCATTCAATGATTGAATGCAGATCGGTCCCAAATTGCAGAGTGAATTGTTTGACGTTTTGACGTTCCGTCAAATAGAAATTGCATCTGAAGATACACCTTATCAGTGTATTCTTTGGCAGCCTCCTGGTTCAGACAAAATTCAAGTTTTCCGGTTAAATACCGTTACGTACGGCACAGCCGCTGCCCGTACCTTTCGATACGCACGCGTATTTGCGTCAACTAGCAGACGACGAGAGCGCGCGCTTTCCTGACACTTCAAAAATTTTAAAACGCGATATATATGTTGAAGATACTTTGTTCGGTCACGATTCAATTGAAACATGCCGTGTATCACGTGATGAGCTAATTCACTTGCTCCGTTAAGGCGGATTTTCACTTCGAAAATTCGAATCAAATTGTGAAAATTTATTACAAGATTTGCCAAGCGAATTACGCGTGCGAGATTTAGAAAAAACTTTTGACACAAACAAATCAACAATGGTGCTTGGAATCCTGTGGAATTCAAGCACTGATTGTTTTTCTTTTCAGGTACAGCAGCAGAAAACTGATCAAATAACTAAACGAACTATTCTTTCGCATATTGCAAGTATTTTTGATCCTCTTGGTTGGGTTGCACCAACGGTTGTTCAGGCTAAAATTTTCATGCAAAATCTTTGGCGTGAATCTCTTGATTGGGACTCTAAACTCAGTGAGTCACTCAAATCTACATGGCTTGAAATCAAATCGGACTTTGTCAATCTCACTAAAATCTCGATTCCGCGGTGGTACGGTACTTTTTTTATCAAATCACAACTGGAAATTGTATGGTTTTTCGGACGCATCGGAAAAGGCGTATGGAGCTGCTGTTTATTTAGTCACAGAGAGTGGAAGTGAAAATCAAATTTCTCTACTTGCCGCTAAAACTCGTGTCGCGCCGGTCAAGGAATTGAGCATCCCTCGTCTTGAGCTCAGTGCTGCAGTTCTTTTGTCAAAATTAATTTCTCATATTCATCAAACATTAAATGTACCCGAAATTGAAATTTATTGCTGGTCAGATTCTACAATAGTTTTGGCGTGGTTAAACTCAGACCCAAGTCGGTGGAAAAAATTTGTTGCTAATCGAGTTTCGTTAATTCAAGAAAAGTTGCCTCATAATAATTGGAATTATGTCCCTACTAAAGAAAATCCTGCCGATCTCGCGTTACGTGGTGTCACAGCAGCCGAGCTACAAGTTAACGATCTCTGGCGGCACGGGCCCTCTTGGTTAACGTTACCGAAAACGTCGTGGCCCACCTTTCCGTCTCCGAAAATCGATGAAAATAAACTCGAACAAAAAACTCAATCTCTTGTTGCGATTAAAAATTCGTGCGGATCCAGCTCTGATATTGCTTCAAAATTTTCTTCGTGGGAAAAACTACTCACGTTTACTGCTCATTCTTATTTCTGGTTATTAAAATCGCGAAAGTCAATCCCGATTCCGACTCAAGTTCAGCTAATTAAATCAGCCACTCTTTTGGATCAAGTATGTTCAAAAATCGCTATATTCGGACGAATTAAATCTTCTGTTATCAGGACGTACAATCGCAAAAGGACCTTTAAAATCACTCGATCCGTTTCTTGACGACGATAAAATTATTCGCGTTGGCGGTAGATTGGCGAACTCTGGCTTGCCATTCTTAATTCGATGCCCTATCATTTTAGGACCACATGCAGTTACGCGTCTTATTATTCAAAGTGTTCACAAACTCACTCTCCACGGCGGTTGCCAGTTAATGTATCGAATGATCCGTGATAAATACTGGATCATTCGCGCTCGTGATCAGGTGCGCTCCTGTATCCGAAAATGCGTATCCTGCGTTAGGCATAGAGCCGCTATGGGTATTCAAAAAATGAGCAATTTGCCGCCAGAACGAGTCACAGTGGCTCGTCCGTTCTCTCGAGTTGGCGTTGATTATGCCGGTCCTTTTCTAGTACGTGCGCTCCCGGGACGCGGTCGAGCCGCTAGAAAAGGATACATAGCTGTCTTCGTTTGCCTCACAACTCGAGCGGTGTACTTAGACTTTGTCTCTGATTATTCTTCTGACGCATTCCTAGCTGCATTTAGACGTTTTGTTTCTAGGCATGGCTTGCCCGCGCTCGTCTGGAGCGATAATGAGACCACCTTTCAGGGTGTAGAAAAAGAATTGCGCATAGCCTTCGAAGAACTCCAGAAAGACAAAAATCTTGGCAGCATTTTCGCTAAAGAAGGAGTAGTGTGGCGTTTTATTCCTCCTCATTCACCACATTTTGGTGGAATTTCAAATGCTGACTTTCGAAGAAATGTCAACTCTTCTCGCTCAAATCTCAACCTGTTTAAATTTTAGACCAATCGCTTCTATAAGCGATCGCCCTGACGATTTTTCGTATCTCACGCCTGGACATTTTATCTGTGCTGGGGCGCCTCTGTCCGTCCCAGAATTAGATCTTTCTCATATCAATGAGAACCGACTCTCTCGATGGCAACGTGTGCAGAATATGTGCACGCAATTCAATAGTCTTTGGCGAAGTGATTATCTCCTCTCGTTGCAACAACGACATAAGTAGAGAACTTCTGCGCAAATTTGGTCATTGGCGATATCGTTCTCCTACGCAACGTCACAAGTGGGAACTCGGAAGAGTTCTCGATATTTTTCACTCAAACGATGGTCTTGTTCGCGTTGTCAAAGTCAAAACCGCGAAATCAATTCTCAATAGGTCAATTCATAAGTTATGTTTATTGCCATTGCGCTCACCTGACTCAACAGAAATTTCTGATTAAGGTGTATATGTATATTGTCTATGCTAAAGTGTATATTATAGTTCAAAAAATATTATAAAAAAAAATATTGTTTATATGTTGCATGTTCATTATAAGTTGTGTTTAAATAAGTTGCATTTATATAAGTTGCATTTATCTAAGTTGTATTTTAATGAGTTGTATGTTCATCTCCTTTCAAATTTTAATGTTATGTTTTGTTATTTTGTTATTATTTTTCAATATATATATATTTATTTATGTTTCGGCCTTTCTTGGTCAAGAAACGCGCTCCGTTTACCTTTTACAAAAACATATTAAATTAGTTACACTTATTATAACATAAAATAAAACATTTTCGTTAATCTAATTTACATTTTAGCATCGATTCTTTCAGTGTCGTCATTACATTACAGAATATAAAGGAACTCTTACAATTTTTGTACTATTTACAATCACAATTTCAATATTGAACATAAAACTTGCTATAAGAAATAACAACAAAAGAACTATATCGACCTTTCCAGCCTCTGCTCCTTTCCATCCTATCTCTTTCTACTGCATCCTCGCCGCATTCCTGTAAAGATCGTAACCATTATTGTATTACTAGTCTTTCCCTCTCATTTTCTTTTTCTCTTTTTTCCCCCCTCCTTTTTCTCTCCTCATCTATTTTCCTACATATTTTTGTTGTTTCTTTGCATCTTCCTTCTTCTTACGATATCAACACATTCTCATGAGCATATTCGTGTATCACATCAAACCATCCTTTTGTCACCTCACATTCCAAAATAAAGTCTTCTAAATTTTCCTCTTTTTTCCCACATAGTTCGCAATTCCTTCCTCCCTCATCTAACCAGTATTTGTTTCCGTTTTCCGGATTTCCACATCTTACCCTCACCTTCGTCCTAATTCTTTTTTATGTCCATGCTTCCTTCATATATTTTGGGATTTCCACTTCCTGGCTTCTAATTTCTTTTATTTCCATGCTTCCTTCATATATTTTGGGATTCCCACCTCCTGGCTTCTCCTATACCTTTTGTTGAACCTACTCTCTCTCAATCTTCCTTCCACTATTTGTCCTTGTATTTCCTTTCCTCTTTTAATCAGCTCCCCCCAAATGGCTGTACCTCTATTCCTCTCTATTTCGAAACCTATCTTACTCCAGCTCTTTTCGTTTAAGTATTTTTCCCTCAATATACTATACAGTTCCTTTCCTCCTTCTTCTCTCTTCTTTTTCCAATATCTTTTGACTAGTCTTTCTTTTCCTAAGTTTCTTATTTTTTCTTCGAAAGTTAAGGTTTTCATTCCCCACTTATCTACCATTTTGCTCATTCCTAGTTCCTTCCTTATCAGATATCTTGGCGTGTGAAAGTCCAGACCCAAACCTCATCTGAAATAATTTTCCTGAATTCTTTCCAATTCCTTTCTTTCACTCCACTCCCATATCTCTACCCCATATGTCATCACACTCTCTACTAAATATCCGAATAGTTTTTTCCTCCTCACAATATCACCACTAAATATTTTTTCACCCAACCCCGATACTTTTTTACATGCACATATTTTTTTTTTCTGTAGTTCCTTTAAGTGTTTGTCGTATCTTCCATTTCCTTCAAAAGTGAACCCCATACCTTTTTTTCTCTCTTTTTTCTTCCGAATACCATCACCTTTGTTTTTTCAGTACTTAGAATTAGTTCTCTTCCTTTTAGAAATTTTCTCATCGTTCCCATCATGTCTATCAGTACCTCCCTTCCTTCTGCAATCAATACCATGTCATCCGCGTATGGTAGAGACCATATTCTTGTTCCATCTACATTTACACCTCCTATACTTTTTTCTAACTCCTTTTTGAAACCCGCTATATGCTGAAGAGTGCCGGTAAACATCCTTGCCTCACCCCTTTTGTTGTCCAAAACTCCTTAGTATTGCCCTCCTCTGTCCTCACGCTTGATTTCGTCTCCTCGTATAATTTCTTAATCCTCTCTATTAAATATTTACTCAATTCCGCTTCTTCCATCACTTTTCATAATTTTTCTCTGCAGACCGTATTAAACGCTGCCTTTAAATCTACAAAAACCGTATAAATTTTTCTCCCTTCCTCAACAGCCTTCTAAACAATATGTTTCAAGATGTACACATTGTCTATTGTTGACCTCTTTTTAAAACCCGCTTGTCCTTCTGGTAGACAGTTCTTTTCCTTTATCTCTCCTTCCAGTCTCTTTCTCAATATTTCTGTATATATCTTGTACGCCTTCGCTAATAATGATATCCCTCTGTAATGTTTCGTTTCTTTTTTATTGCCCTTCTTATATAGTGGAACTATCACTGCCGTTTTCCAACCGTCCGGTATTCCTTTTCCTTCCTATACTTTCCTTATTATATTTCCCAGCCTCCTCTCTATTATTTCTCCCCCATATATCCATGTCTCGTTTGTTATTCCATTTTCTCCACCAGCCTTCTTCTTCTTCGCATTTTTTATCTCTCTTATTATTTTCTCCTCCTCTAAAGGTCTTTCCTCCTCAGTTCTTTGTCGTTTTTCTCCTGTCTCCTTCACATTACTACCATCTAACAGATTCCTAGAATAGTTCACCCATTCCTCCATTCTTATCTTATTTCCTATCTTAAAAATTTCCACACCTTTGTCTCATTTTTATACTTCTTAACTGTGCCTCTTCTTTCTTTTTTCTGGTCCTTTTCTGTCTGTCTGCATGAATTCCTCCATTCTCTTCTTATTTTCCTATACTCTTCATTGGTGTATTTGTCTTCTTTTTTACTACTGCTTGATTTCCAGCCTTCCTCAAGCAATTCCATTCTTCTTGTATTGTCTTTTCCATATTTTCTTTTACATCCCAGTCCTCCAAATTACATTTATATTTTATTCTTCCTCCGACCATGAAATTATCTTCTTTCTTTTTAATTTATGAAAATTGCGATCCCGTTCAACCGGCACGTGTTCTCTTTTCGCCCTCTCGCGGCCAATCTCAACCAATTTTTTCAAATTTGTTTGTGTATCGTTCTCATGTTATTGTTCGCAAATAGTTCTTCTAGGGAGTCAAAATAAGAAACATTATTTTAAACGAATAAAAATTTATTCGAAAAATTGTTTAATTTGTTGTATTAATGATGCATCAATTTTATCTGAAATTTCATAAAAGAGATCACTGCTTCCAAAGATTTGAAAATATTAACAGCCCGTAAAACAATTTCATACTTGCACGGACAATGTCGTCATTGGTCACATTGTCTGTCATTGAGCTATTCCTGGACATGTTTTCGTAAAGTTAATTATACCTCCATAGCATAGTATGAAAAATCCCGCTAAAAGTAAATGTAAATAAAATTTCAAGAATTAATAATAAATTTCATTATTAAGTGTACACATCTTTGGCCTCTTATAATTTACTCATATTATAGTGTACAATTTCTGCATATTACAGAAATGAACATATGTTCCCAGTTGTGCTCCGGATTTGAATTCGGTATAAAATCTTGAATCTGAATCACCATTTTTAATAAAAAAGAGCATACAATAACATTTACATTGAAACACCGCAACCAACATCTTTCGTTTTCCATTGTGAAGGGTTCATCAAACCCATCTTAATTACTGCGAATGAAAATACCAGAAATAAACATATTTAATTCGATCGGTATTTGTATTTATAATTTAATTCTCATAGAAAATGACTCCAGCACATGGCCGTTGATCTGTCTAGACCCTATCGACTATGACAGCATATTTAGCCTTGCAAATTTGCAAGTTGATACATATATCTTCCAGATCCCAAATATTGTTGTCTGTAGAAGTTGTCTGCAGAAAAATATACAGTTGATTCTTTTTTCCACATTATATTTCATCAGTTCAAAATAAATTGTTAAATAAATAAAACTGACATTAATCTGTAGAAAATCTTACACGTAATACCGACTTTTAATGAAATATATCCGAATATACCCATCTGAGAAGGTTTCCCGTATTTTTATCATATTTGAATTGATCATAAAAACACAATCATAAATTTACAGAGACTGAAAGTAAAATAAAAAGGTGGGGGATTTGAAACTCAAATCAGAGAGTTGCTAAAAGATATAATGGGCTGTCCATTGTACGTGGAAGGGTCAAGGTGTTAATACACTCCCTGTAGAGAAACTTGAAACAATTTCCATTGTTAGAGGTACATATAATACAATATTAAAATTTCTGGATTAGACATTAGTTTTTGAATCTAATTGCAAACATTTGGAATTTAGATAAAATGTTGGAAGAGCACAACACCATGACTGAGCACATTTTCAGTGAAACTGCTAAACGTTGGTTTTGGTATGCAAAGCAAAGAGTTGAGCAAGCACAAAAATCAAAAGCAGGTATATCAAATGATTTAAAAAATTAAAATCTATATATAATAACAAATCAATAAAATCTATAAATTATTATCATTTTCTTAAACTTTTTGGAGAAAGGATTGTACACAAATATCTGATATATGAATATTTTTTTTTAGAAAAAGAAAATCGAAAGCAAACTGAAGAACCGGCTAAATTGAAAAATGTCATCCTACCAAAATCAGCGATAAATAACTTTTTGGTGGCAGCGACTGACGATTCAGTGGACGGTATTGAGACATGTGCATTTTTGTGTGGAACGAAGATCAATCGAAACTTTCTCATCATTCATATTGTGATCCCGGAACAGTTCGGAACTGCAGATTCTTGTAATGTCACACGGGATGCAGCTGTTGCAAATTTTTTGAAGGAGCGAAAAATAGATTCGTATGGATGGATTCATACGCATCCAAGATTTTCAGCATGCCTTTCGAGCGTGGACATTCATACTCAATGTGCTTATCAAAAAATCCTGCCGGAATATGTGGCAGTTGTTTGTTCGTTGCTGGATGAAGAAACTAACATTTATCGTTTAACTGTAAAAGGAATAAAAGTTGTACGCAACTGCAATGCCGATGGTTTCCATGACCATGATGCGGTGCCCTCAGGCATTTATCAAGAAGCAATCCACGTCACCATAGACGAAGAGCAACAAACAGAGATTGTTAACTTAAGGTGGAAAAACTATATATATTCTATGCGATACTATGTACCATATTATCATTCATGATAGAATTAATATATATTTTCTATTTACAGGATCATCTAACTTAAACAAGGATCAAGAATAGTATATCACACGACACTACAAAACTAAGTCGTAAAATTGTTCAAAGCTATAGTATTTAAGTTTTATTAGACGTTGCATAGCTTAATGATAAAAAAAATTTATTTCCTTGGTGTTGCTGTTGTTTAATAGTATGAAATGCATATTTTAGTTTTATCTGATGTCATTTATCTGTGTCATTCAGTGAGAAGATTCGTGATTTGAAAATATTTGATCTTGTAACAGTATAACAAAAAGTAACTGAGTTATTCGAAATTAAAAGATTGAAGTATATTAATCTATGTTGCAATCCTATGGAGAGTGAAATTATATTTGTGCATATCGACGTAGTGCTATCATAATATAATCGAAAAATTCTTTTGTAAAACCTTTTGTGAAAAGATTTGTAATCAAATGTGTGATGTTCCTTCTTAACGAAAGTACACCACGCACTGAGGTTGTCGGGTGGAGTCACAACGATTTATTTAAACTTTAATAGTAGATTTATTTTAGAC
>JAQQRF010001513.1:0-12181 GCA_030523145.1 Trissolcus brochymenae | reverse complement strand
GTCCAGTTCTATCTTAGTCTTCGAGTGCGTGACATCGAATAAAGAGTAGAAAAGTGACCAGTGATTGTGTTTTATTTCATCAAACCCCAATCACAACAAGAATAAAAATAAAGAAAAGAAAAGAAGGCAGAAAGAAGAAACATTTTTTATTCATTCATTATTATTTTTATTATTATTATTATTATATATTTATTACAATACTAGCTGCTCCCCCGTGCTCTGCAGAGGCACTCATCGTCGCTTCAGTATTTTATTTATTCTTATATTATAAATAATATAAGATAATAATAATATATATATATATATATAAACTTAAGATTTGTAATATAATAACATACACATACGTTTCGCTTTGCGCGAGGAAAAAACCACATAAAAATGGTAAAACCTCATCTTTATTAAGAATCATTATACATTAACAGCAAAAAGATAAAATGATATGATGATAAAATAAATTTATAACAACGCATTACATACACAACGTTATTAGTTATAGCATCTGGAGCGTATACATAAAAGTCGCGTGGATTTGAGACGCGAGAGCAGGCTGCAGATGATTGTCCGTGAAAAAAACATGGTGTTTGGCCCTGAGACTTGTTGATAGTCATAGTGAATGCTAACTTTACAGGAAATTGTCTCCTTCTAAATTCGAATGGCCAATCTGTCAGAATGATAGGAATCTGTGAAACCAGGACTTCTCTCCCTTGATAAGCTCCAGTCATTACAGTTGTTGTTACTCTAATGACTCTACCACTGAGATGCGTGATACAAAGTCTGGTGCTATCGCAGAGTAGAAATGCATTCAAATTAGGTCATAAGATAATCAGAGCTCCTGTATCCATTGTTACCTTATGGGATGGAATGCCAGACAACTCCAAAGAATTCAGAAATTCTGTCGGGTAATGTACTGCTTCGTCAATGTTTATTACAGAATCGAATGATGTGTAAACAGCCGCATTTCCTGCTGTCAGTTGTAGAATCAGGTCATTCAAATGAATAACGCTGTCATTCATAGGAGCTAATATTTTTCTCGCACATGAGCAATCTAGTCTTTTGTAATTTAAATAAATGTCTAGAAATTGTCTTCTAATTGATCATTTGAAGTTTTTATGATTAAATAGCTGTTAAAATTGCATTGGTTTTGTGCGAAAATAATGTAAATGCTCCAGTGATCGGAAATTTAAACAATGAATGAATTTAAATAAAAATGGAAAACCATTATTCATGATGTATGTAATGTTCACTAAAAGCTGAAATAAAATTGAATAAGAGATAAAAAATTTTCATATACAAAATCATGCTCGTTAGTTGTGATAAAATAACTACTAAATCACTGTTTAAATATTTCTTTGAAAACGGCCATTCTTAACATAACAGCTAAGTTACACTATGATGTTTCAATTTTTTCTTTGTGACATAAAATGAATATTCATCTAGGACAAAATAACTAATATATTGAAAACATTTCAAATTGTGATTTGAAATAATAATGAACCGATATTTTATGCCGAATTAAAAAAAAAATTAACTTTCCGATCACTGCGACACACCACCATCGAGTGTACCACGTTCCGGAACTGATATGTCGCAGCATTGTAACCTTTAATTTGAAATGTTAACAAATGCAACAACCAGTGTTTGTATACTGAAGTGGAATCGAAGGTTTATTGTTGCAAGTATGTTATATCTACTGTTCATGATATTGTTTTTAATGAACGCTCAATGAAGCAATATCTGGTGTTTTATGATTGCCAAGAAAAAATAATATTAAAATTTAAAGTAAAAAAAAAACTGCACGATAAATTCAAAGAAAAAACTCCTGACGGAACAAGCAGTGGTCCAGCAACTATTTTGTCATTTAGAGAGGAATATGTATTTGTTCAGAGAATTCTGTCTATGGTGAAAGTTGATTTTCCTATAACTAGGAATCAGTTACTGGAGAGTGTAGAAAGTGTAAAAGAGAGTGTAAAAGTTTATGACTACGAATAAACGAAACAGTTGTTCCACAAATAACAGGCCAGCAGGAATAAGCATCAATGTTGTATATAAGTAGCAACGTCTGCCAGCATCTATAATTAAATCATTCCCAGATGAATGGGGTATTGGGAAGTCTGAAAATAGCTGGATCACTGCTGCAACGTTTTATGAGATTATAACTCATGTTTTTCATCCATGGCTATTGCAACAGAAAATCCAGCTACCAATAATAATATTCATGGATGAACATTCATCTCACCTCTCACTCGAAGTGAATAATTTTTGCAGTGCTAATGGGATAATTTTGAATTTGTTTTATTCAAACTCCACTCATATGCTCCAGCCCCTTGATATCGCCTTTTTGCGTCCACTGAAAATTAAAAGGCGAAAATCACATGGAGAATGACGGAAAAAACATTACGAGAGAAACCTTCACTCCCTTACTCGATGATACTTTATCGAAAGTTGACTCCAGAATTTTGGTTTCAATGGAATGGATTCAATAGGTTCAGATTGACTGGGTTGTATCCATTCGATGCAAATTCCATTGACTATGAGAAGTATTTAGCGACGGTCAATTCATGCGATTAACCAGCTGGAAGTTGGTCTGTAGAAAACAGTACTTTGGAAGAAGACGTTTTGTTTTTTCACACACTTGAAAAGAAAATTTGCGACAAACTTCTCACATTTTAGACACATTCCAACACATCAAAGTTTATTGCTAGTACTGTTGTGGTGCTGTCATTTGTAGAAACTGAACTGAAACTAAAATATAAAATATGTATGATAATAGAAAGAAAATTGAATTACATGTAATAAACAAGTTATACTTACGAAATTATTTAACATAATTTAAACATAATCTCACTAAACTGTTAAACTGTGGAATTGGTTTTTACACTGCATACGGAAAACTTTAATTTAATTTCAAAAATAATCAAATGAATCGATATGAAGTCCGATTAACTTCACGTTAAAGATTTCACAGCAGTCTTTGTAAATAAAATTGCGGTCGAAAATAGACATTTATATTCTTTATATATCGAAACTGTGAAAATTTTTGTGAATATTAACTGTAAATACTTGGTATTTTGATTACAACATTTCGATTTGGATCATTGACAATTGTGGACGTTATAAATTTTAAATGAGGAAAACGTATTAAACGAAATTTTGGTTGTGAAAATTTAGTAACATACTTGGACTACAATATTTCGTTTGGGATTATTGCGGATGTTGAGAATTTTAATTTTGAAAAACATTTTTTACATAAAGTATGTGGACCCCTTATCATGACTGTACCCTTGATCGTGAGTGTTCGGAATTCAAACATTATTACAAAAAACTAGATTATCTGATATAAATTCATTTCGGTGAAATAAAAACCGTGTTTAATTATCTACAAGTTAGTCTGGCTATTTTTAAATAAAAAACCTTTAAAAAAATCATACAATAAATTTTAATTTGTGTTGTTACCCAAACGTCTATCGAAATTCGATCGCTTCATATTTGAGTTAAGGTGTACCGTCAAATGAAAACATTTATATTAAAAACATGCCTCAACAATAAACATAAGTAAAAAACAGTAAATGATAGTTATAGGGTATAGATCACTAAAAATCGATTCGAACAGTTTGAATAATAATGCATTTTAAAATAAATAATTATGGTAATAGGTGCATTGTTTGACTTGTCTGGTTATTGTGACTGAAGTTGGTATTGTGTCATGTAATTTAACAGAATGAGGACTTTGAAGGAAAACTGAATTAAAATGTTGATAAGCGTGAGTAGATGTAATGTTCCTTCTGAATTATGGAAAGTAGACTTTTCGATAATAATAATATTAGTAAGAGATGAAAATAAACAACGAATAATATAAAATACAAACCTAACATTTTTATTTGTTTTGATTCTGTTCAACTGGTTATTACATTTTTGAAATAAATTTGAACATTATATAATTTCCTTTTTACAATAACAACAAAAAGAGTGTTGGCGATTCAGAACCACAGGAGCGTCTCCGATACATTATGCTAAACTAAAAATTTGCAATACATTTCAACTTTCTAATATTGCGCGCCCTTTAAAATTATTTATCGCTTCTTCCTGGTCATTTTTTTCTCCATGGTCAACACTTTAGTTATATAAACAACTCTACAATGTTTAGTTTAGTTTATACCCCTACAACATTTAGCATATTAATTTCTTCATTTGTTCAAAACACTACCGCGCTAGATCTGAAGATATTGTTTAATTAGTTCGGCTCAAATCTGTGCTGCTACCACCATGATGTAATCTGCGAAATCTGCGAAAATTGGGTGAGATAAATCTATGTTGTCTAAAGATGTCTATTCTGGCGAGTTGTATCTCGTAATATAATTTTATCGAGTTATATCTCGATTTTACTCTATTCAATTTCATTTAATTTGTCTGATCATTTTGTTCTGGAATTCACTCGAGTGGTATCTCGACTTTCTTTATTTATGCTTGCATTTGAATTTGATCAACGTTCATGCATTGCGTTTGTAGTACGTCACCACATCAAGTGAGCTAGGAGTCCGAGCCCTTGATTCAGATTTTTACTTTTCCCTTTATCCAAATTTATAATCTCAATATTTGCATCAATTTTCGGTAATTGTCATATTGCACAGGTTACTCTGTGCATTTAGTATGTTCTTATTCTTATTTGCCCGTTTATTTCTTGATTTGAATTTTAAATTTAATTTGGAGACACGCAATGAACTTAGTAAAGAATTAAACGCATCAAAATAGGGATTTAAATTCAACAGTTCAGGTAGCGTCGATAACATAACATAACGTTATTACATTGATAACGTTCAACATTCCAGAGACGTCGATAAAGACGTGCTCTGTTTGACTTTTCTGAAACGTGCAATCGCAGGTGGAATTTGGATGGCTCCTTTCAATTATAAATATTTTATTAAAATTTCAGGAAAAATAAAGTACATCTGCTTCGCCAGTATCATCTACAAAGAGCAATGAGTAAAGAAAACAGAAAACATTAACAGAAATGTTAATGTTTATTAATCTTTTAAGTATCTATATCCAATTTTATTATTCCATTAAATGTAGTATTAATTCAAGTAAAAGTAACTGATTATTAATTCGAAATAAAACGTTTGTTTTTAGTCAGTCGAAAAAAGTTAGTCGGAAAAATATTCAGACGAGGTTCTGCAAATGGCATTGGAATCTGTGAGGTCCAAAGAAGATAACGTATATCTATATATAGATAAGATAGCTGAGGAAGCAAAATATTCGGAATACCGTGTAAAACTTTAGACGACAAAATCCATAATAGAATTCCTGAAACTAAAACAAAGTGTGGTTCAAAAGCTGTTCTGACGCCTGGAGTGGAACAGGTTATTGTAAGCTGAATGTTGAGCATGCAAAAGTCTGGCTGGCCTGTAACAAAGAATCAGCTGATTAATAGCGTTGAAAGATACGTGAATAAGAATAACTTAAAAACAATCTTCGTCAACAATCGACCTGATCGTCGATGGTTTGAAAAATTTATCAGAAAGTATCCAGAGTTGGTTCAACGAACTGCCCAAAATTTATCCAAAACCAAATCCTCTATGACCTAATCAAATATTCGACAATAATTTGAAGAATTTGCAACTTATCAGAAAGTGGACGGATTTTATCACATTCTTTTGCATCGTGATAGAGTGTGGGACAGTGACGAATCTGGTATTCTCTTGTGTCCGAAGGAAGGCAAATTTACTGTCAATAAACTGTCTAAAACAGTGTATAAGTTCGTATTAAATGATGACAAACAATGTATAACAACTCTTTTCACTGGTAATATTTATTTACGGTAGTTTCTTTACAGCAATTCGTTCACTTATCTTTTTTTCAGTCAACGCACGAGGAAAAATAGCGCTCACAATGATATTAGTGAATCTACAACGCATAGCTGATTATTTGACAGAATCATCGCCTGTTGGGTGGTCATTCGATTGCTCTCCAGAATCTTGATGGATGACAAGTGAACCTTGGTACGTGGCCAATCGTTTCTATTCATAGCTCATGGAGAATCAAGTTGAATTACCAGTTATTCTATTTCTGGATGGACACGCGTCTCATCTGACAATGGAGTTGAGTGAATTTTGCTGTCAGCGTGGAATCTTGTCGATTGTACTATATCCAAAATCCACACACATGCTTCAACAATTAGACATAGCATCTTTTCGTCCTTTCAAGGCAAGCTGAAAGAAAACTGTGAAAACATTTTTCGCATGGAAAATGGAAGCCGGAGAACAGAACGATGCGAGTTTGCTCCTCTAGTTGAATCTACTTTGATGGGAATGAATATGAAGAAAATCTTGTCCAACGGATTCAGGAAAACTGGACTACCATCATTTATACCAGATGCCATAAATTTTTCAAAGTACCGTGCTAAAACCAAGTATATAAATAATTAACCATTTCTACAAAGCACCAGTGATACCAATAATGACTTTCTACTTCGTCTAGAGGAAAAGTTGCGCAGCAGAGGAAAAATTTTCTCATTTGTGACGGTCCAACTGAAGATCAAAGTTTATTCCAGTTTTGGAAAGAATCAAAATAAGAACCAGCAAAATCGAACTGCTTAAGAAATGAAGCTCATAATACTCCTGAAAATCTCGAGTGTTTCGCTTCTTCTTCAGAGTTGAATACTACCGATGATGAACGACCGATAATAGTGATTTAATATGTTGAAAATGCAGGGTCTAGTCAGTTTGTGATGGACGATGATTTAGGATTATTATCAGAACTTCGTTCTGGTGGAACAATGAATCTGGAATCAAATGACATTCAGGTCAACTCTGTCGGTGCAGATCTGTGCGACCAATCAGCGGACAAAGACTTTTTTTTCAATTTTGTACAATCAATTCTGGGTTCTGCGCGAGATGATTTTTCACAGGCCTTTCCACCAACGTTTTCGAAGAAAATAGCTACTTCGGATATCGAGAAACAAGATGGACCTACAGAAACACTTTGCGGGAAGGATACAAACATTCTTGAAAATTAAACTTAGCAGATTACTAAGACATAAAGTAATCAGAAAAAATATGGTGTTATGTTATGAATAACTGCGATCACTGTTAATAATAACTGTAATATAATTAACTGTTGTGGTGCTGTAATTTGGAAAAAAAATGAGAGTAATTGAATTATTCCTTCTAGTACTTGATTTCCGTGGTTTACTGCCCCCTTAAAACACAATTATACAAGTGAATTCAAAGTCACAAAAGGGGTACTACAAGGCGAAACCTTGAGCCTGCTTCTTTTTATCCAGTTTATTTCCGATTTCTTAGTGTTCCTGAAAGAAAAAAAGTTAGCAGGCATACTGGCATATTCCCGTGTTTAAATAAAAAATCTTTTCATAACACCGATAAATTAAGGACTAACACCAACAACGAAAAGTTTTTTCCACAAAAGAGAATGCGAAATAGAATCAAATGCCCTTTTGAAGTCAATAAACAATGCAAACACTTTTCCTATAAAACGACGCAGACTGCAGTGAATTACGGATTGTAATATAAAAAATTTATTAATTCAGCTTCTAGACACCAGAGGCCGTTTTGCGAATCATTTAGAATAGCATTTTTACCAACTCATTTTTCCAAATGCGTGCACAGAACTTGGCTAAACGCTTCACAGGCGCTGTTACGCAAAGTTAATACCATCTGAGACTATTTTTCTGCGAGACAAGATTTCATCAGTTAATAAGGTGACTATATCGAGAGCATCGATAGTTAGGCAAGGGCCTTGTCCGCTTTTATTTACTTTATGACGGTGTAACAATGAAGGTGTACTTCATTGTTAGTGATTTGGTAATCAAGATCTTATTCAACACGCCGTAGATAATCTTCAGAACAGGAATAATTACAGGGTACACATTAGCGTAGAAATCTTCTTAGTCTGTCAGAGGGATAGAGTTTACAAAACAGGGTTTCTTATCCCTTTTATTACTATAAAATGAGTAATATATAATGAAAAATAAAATAAATCCATAAATGTGTGACTTTTTCCAACATCTCTGGAGTAATCTCGATTTGAGACGTTACGTATTCTTTCCTTGAGATCATCAAGACCGGCTGGTGTTTCCTCGTACACTTTACTTTTTAGATAACCCTGACGAAAAAAATCTAGAGGAGTAATATCTGACGAGCGTGGCGGGCATTCTACTTTGCCTCGTCGACCTATAAATCTTTCCGGAAGAGTTTTATTCAGCAAATTCCAAACAATTAAAGCATAATGCACCTGAGCTCCGTTTTGCTGAAACCATACGTCGTTAAAGACTTGTCCAAACACTTCTCGTATACCAAGTATCATGTAATTCCTCAACAAACAACGTACTTCTCAGCATTTCAATTACCATCAATAAAAACACGTCACACAGCCCAATAAAACGATTGCATAAGCTTCCAGCCCAGACATTAACTTTACGTGGATACTGGGTATGACAATCTCGCACTCAGTGCGGATTTTCAGTGAACCAGTATCTCATATTATGCCGGTTAACACTACCATTTAATACAAAAGTAGCCTCATCGGAAAAGCAAGTCCAGAAAACAAATCTATCATTGAGAAGATACCGACGCATCATTTCTTCACAATACACAGTTCTGCGATCAAAATCATCTCCAGCAACATCTTTCACAAGTTTTATTTTGTATGGATGATAATTGTGGTCTTTTAAGATCTTTATAACAGATCCTAGACTGATCCCAACCTGTTGGGCAACATTCCTACTAGAAGTGTGAACATTTTCTTGAAAATTTAATAACATTTCCGAAGACTTTTCATCATTACAAGCAGTTCTTGGCCTTCCAGATCTTAGTTGTTTTATAACTAAACTCGTTTGTTGAAAACGATCAACAGTATGTCTTACAGTTGACGTATTAAATTATTAAAGAAAATAAATAACAAATGAAGTTACAAAAAAATATCAAAGTATCATGAATGTACATCAACTTAAAGTATTAAACTTGTTTTTATAAGATTGGACTACTTTTGATTGGAGATTAGTTTTTTTATCTTATCATATATAGAAAATTTAACAAATAATAATTGGAAAAGTATTGAATAAAAGTTATTCGGACGCCGGAATGTCGTGGACCATTTTAAATAATAAAAAATATAACACATCATGCTAATGTGGAATTTCAGTTTCTTCAAAGAAGGAATTTCTAAATTTGTAACATGACCCCAGACATGACATTAGTGTTTTTTTGTTGAATAATAACAAATTATAAAACAAGGTGCTTACAATAAGAAGAAGTTTGGGTGCTAACTTTACGGATTAAGACATATTTTGAAGATGTGAACAAAATCGCATAAAATCATTTATATCTGTGAAATTTATTTCTGGCAATGAGCTTAATATTTATTATGTCATGTAATAATAATAATATTATAATTAATAATATCATGATTCTTACCATTGAGCACATGCACGTTAATCGTAGCTTGTTTACCAGGCATTATTGTAAGCATACACGTATAGTTTCCGCTATCTGTGGGAACAACTTTCGTGACACCAAGAGTAGAATTTGCGCCTTCTTTCATCAGGTTTGTAAGAACTCTGAAAGTAAAACAAATATTTCATTTTAATGTCGATTTAAAGTTTCTTTAATTTAAATTTTTTACCTATTAAATACATTTAAGGTATACTTCGAACACTGCACATTGCACATAAATAACAAAAAAAATTTACGTTTACTCAGTAATATAAGGTTTTATGATATGAGAAGTGGTTGTAATTAATAGAATTTACTTCTTACAAACCACATTTAGTAATACAGATTATATAAACTGTCAGACTTATAAGTAACAGAACATGTTTTTGTTATATGGTAATTATGATTATGAGAAAACAATTTTTTTTGTTCAAGAAGTTTATTTCACACACTCGTTGATTCGTCACAAAGATGATAACCTTTCAACTTTTTAAGTGAAATTTTCCTGAAAAAAGTAGTCTTTTCACAGGATCTGGAGACGGTGATGACGTAGTATACAATATAAATTATTTTTTATTACGGAATGGAATATAACAGCCTAAATATTTCTCGTGCAGGGTTTCTGCAGATACTTTTTTATATGCATTTCGGTGTATAATTAGTTAAACATTCAAATGGTGTTGCAGTTTGTAACGTGTGCTCGTTGCCGAGGCACGTTACTTCGTTCGCGTTCGGTATTACGCGAGCCGAGCCTCGTGTTTGACCGGCGATGCAAGGCTGCGCACGCAACCTTGCATCCATGCGACTGACTGGCGCAACAGTGCGCCACCATTATTGTTTTGGTTCTTGACGTGACAGCGCGTCACGCTTTCGTTGTTGTGCCGAAAAGTACGCGTTTTTGTGACTTGAGGCTGTCCCAGATTGGTCACGACGGCGTGACCAACTGGCCCAGCGAGTGTAGTGTGTGCCCGGGACAGGTTAGCCGAGCGATGGGCGGCTAACTTCTCCGCTGTTCCTGGTCATCCGGCGGATGGCGGCGGCCAACCAGCAGGCCCCGGAGTCCGCCAGCTCGGTGCTGGCGGGGCTCAACGTACCGGTGAGTCCGTTCCTTACCGCGCTTGACTAGTCCACCACGACATCAGGTGGTACATCTCACGTCCCTTCAGGGCGTGAGATGTCATAACAAGCATCTCCTCTCTCTCTCGCACGCACGCTTTCATTATTTATTTGTTTACTCTCCTGCCCGCTTGCTCATTGTTCTGCCGCGTATTTTCGGTTGCTTTTTGGTTGCTGGCATGCTCTTTCTTCCTGCCAAACCCGCCTCGCTTGCTTGCCTGACTGCTCCCTTTGTTGCAAAGCTGGTTCAAGCCCAGCTTTTAATTTTGTTAAGGACAGGGACGATAGGCTAAGCACTAATTTCTCGATCGTTTCCAGGAGCCGAGCTGCGCCAGGACTCGAGATGCCGAGCAACACCTTTTCTTTCTTTGTATTTTCAGGTTACAAGCGAGCAATAAATGCAATTGTTATTATCTATTTCTGTGTTTCGTTTCTTTTAGGATAAACCTTGCCAACCGGACATTCTACGCGCTCCTATCCCCGGCTAGCTAGTCTACCTGATCCTGTTCCGAGCTGTTCCCGTCCCAGATCCCAACCACACTGGCGGTTAAGTGACCTGGCGCCCAGATCCCAGTCCCGGTTGGGAAAACGCGCGCGTGACGTGGCTGCCGCTGGCCAGCCACCGCCCTGGCAGCGAGCACCGCGTTACAAATTCTTATCTTCCATAAAATGAAAAATATTTTTAATATTCATTGTTTGAATGGAATCGATGTTTGGTGGAATTCATAAGAAATTTGTATAATCGCTCTTGGCGATTATAAATGAATTTATCTATTCATTTATTTATAGTTTTTTGCCTATTTACAGTTAAATGGTTAGGCGTACAATATTTTTCTATCGCGATCAACTGTCGTATTTGTCTTGGCGTATTTGCAAGTGCAACTCCATCATCCGAATGTAGCAGTAATAACAAATCTGCTATTTCATCGATATTCATTCCTTCTGAATTTTCTGTACGTGAAAAAATTTCAAAATCTGATATAGAAAGAATGAAAATAAGAGGACTGAGAAAGTCCTTCAAGAGGAGTCTTATATCTCTTAAATAAGCGCCATTTATTCTCACACAAGAAACGAATAGTTATCATAACAATTTACAGAATTGCAGACTTACTCCAAGGTCATAAAGCTCAAGCCAGTGGAGCAAGTGTGAAATATCAAATATCAAAAGTGCGTTTAAAATCTATAAAAAGAGGAAATACCTGGCCCTTACTCAGTCGTAGAGACAGATGAATGACAGATTGTAAGATATGCACATTATCGGCGACGAAAACCATTTTAAGTTTCATCGACAATGTTAAATCTATCAGTTCACATTTCCAATCTCTCCGACAAAATCAACGTAAACAACTTTGATATACAACAAAGTTGTTTCTGTACAATAGTACACAATAATATTTCTCTATAGTTCGACGGGTTGTTTTTATCATCTTTTTATGTAATAATGTCAAAATAATTTCAGACCAAGAAATAGGTGTTAATTCGTGAACTCATAAATCATAAAAGAGCAAAGTAATGATTTCGGGAGAATGTGAGTTCCTCCAAAATTGATAACAACGGAAAATCAATTAAGAAAAACATAGTGTGAATTCCTCCAAACTGAAAACCTCATTAAGATAAAG
>JAQQRF010001512.1:0-24392 GCA_030523145.1 Trissolcus brochymenae | reverse complement strand
AAGTATATTGAAATTTAAAATTTTCTCGATACTTTTTTATTTTGAAAACATAACCTTTCGAGCGTAAGTGCCCTTTTAGAATCCGGAGGTTCAATTATTGACAATCAAATTGTACGCAAGTTTGTAAATAAACCTATTACCTGCCGAGCATTTTTCAATTTTTTATGTTAATTACAAGAGTAATTGTTTTTGAAACTGAGATGATAATAATGTTGTAATCTTTTAACTTTTCTCCTTATTCTACCCATTGTCATCAGAAAAACTACTGTATCTTCAATCATGTAACATTTATTATGAAAAATAAAAAATCGAAATATTGCGTATGGGCATCAGTAGCAGGTAATGAGTTAAGGAAATACCGATTCAACAAGTACCGAAATATGCAAAAACTTGAAAGTAAAGACATAAAAGAAAAAGTTTAAAAATGTTTAATTTTTTGTATCTGTGAAGATACATCAGGACAAAAAAGGTTAATTTTCATACCACGCAATTTTTAAATGTGTTTGCAGCTAATAAACTCATTTTCATCAACGGCCATTACTCACATCATTTACCGGTTATGATAAAAAAATAATAATAAAATAAACCCATGACGAAAGTTGACAGAAAAAGGCACAATATGGCGAAGTGCGAAATAAAACAAAAGCGAGCTAATGAACCGCGCTTCGGCTATTATGTGTCTGTTGATTATCGACTCGATCTTTAATGATCATCGATAATTACCGTTAGCAATTGCAAAAAAATGCTTGTTTTTTATGCCATGCCAACATATTTGCGGCAAATTTTTATATTTTCTCTCAGCCTCAAAAACATGTCGTAATTTAATCGAAAAGAGCAAAATATTGATCTTTAGGACAGTTGGGACGAATGTATGTTTTTTTGCTGATGCATATCACCGGTAAACATTTACAAACGAAAAAATGAGATGTAACAAAATTGAATAAGAAACCCTTTTTGGGATGAGGACGGTGCAAAATCGTCTCAACCGATCGATCAAACATTGCACACAAAGTGCAAACACCAAAATGTCTCTCGGGATGTATAATACACAATTTTACCGTGGATCAAACTTTACGGCCATGCAAGATCGATCCGGGGAAATATTTTGACACCAGAAAACATTGCTGAATGATCGATCGGTGTACGCTCAACGCCAAAGATTACGCAGTGAATTGCATTTTCTACTTGCGCGCTATTTTCAAATACAACATCTTTTCGGGGAGGCTTGCTGCATTGTTATGTAGGACACGATATTTTGTTTGCTTTTAATATGGTACACTATGCCGATTTTTAGTTCGAGTTTGATTTTTATAGTGCTTTGTCATTGTAAAAAGACATTGTTATATACATACAAATCTCACCCTCATTGTAATAAATTTAGAAATGGGATTTTTATTAATTTGATAATTAACAAAAATTGCACAAGTATAATTTATTATGTAACTTTCAATTCCGAAAACTTTACATTTGAATTTCAGTTTTTTGTGTAATTCTTTTATAGATTAGATCGAGCTAGGTGCAAGAAGAAAAATAGAATGTGGTAATTGTGTAGATACAATATACGAAGTTTCAAAATCCATCACGATAAATCTTTTTGGCGTTCTCCTGGGTGCAGAAACGCAGAAATTACTATAGTGTACAAGATAAGGCACGTACATTCATTTATCGGGATAAAGATAACGCAATAACAGAAAGAATAGCTATATCGTTTCAGGATCAAGCGACGATCCGAGCTTGATAAATGATGCCAACTTTGTATTCGACGGATCTGAACGACCGGCACGGTTCGAATAACTGCAGGGTAAAGCGCTCTCTTTCCCTACCAAGAGTTCGTGCAAAATATTCAATTAAGAATCTTACAGAAACAGTCGTGTTCATTGGTCCGTTCATTTTATTCCGATAAAATGGTTGCTTTGATGATTTTAATATTCAAATATTCTGGATCTTTAATCAGTTTAATATTATATCTCTAATACATTTTTTTCTAATAATCTTTTACATATTACTACTGTTGCTTTGACAGCAACATTTTTTTCATCAAATATCAAACTGTCATCTTTTAGTCAAAATTTATTTTGATATAAATATCTCAATATACATACCGTATTTATACAATTTTTTGTTTCATTTTACTTTGATTTTGTCCGTTCATTTTCTTTTGTTCATTACTTCTTTTCTTTCTTCCAAAAACGTAGCTTTGAAAAATGATCCACAATTATTTCCTTCTATACTGAGTCCATCTCACACGGTATGAATTAATTTTCCAGAAGGCTTCTGCGAATAATTAAATTTTCGCACGATGCGATCTCACAAAGTCGCGAAATAATTAGTCCAAAACTCGATATGACTTTATCTCGCAGGTGAGAACAAAACAATAGCATCATAAAAAATACTCAGGAAAATAACGTTAAATAAATCATCAGTTTCTCACAGACAAATGTTGTATGCCTAATTTAATATGTCATGTAACAGATTCGCGATCAGATTACACTTATACTCCGCGTGTTGAGACTCGCACAATTGTAAAAGACTTTTCAACACGTTATCAAAATGTATTTCTTATTTTAATTGTCGGAGAGAACAAAATAATCAGACGGTCAGTGTTGGTTTTTTTTTGGTTGTTTCATTTTCTGTTGAAAAACATGATGATGACTTGTGTGAAAAGAGTCTTTGTTTTGTCGTTTATATATATGTATACCTGAGAAAAAACATCAGTAGGAGAGAACAAAATATTTAAGACAAATTCAGTGAAAAGAGAATATGCCATTATATAGGGCTTAGATCTTTCAGTTGACCGCAAAACAGTATAGGACCTGCTCATTGTCAAGTCAACGCATTCGTATATTTTTGTATAATTTATGGAAGCGGTCTTCAGACACCTAACTCTTTTTGTAACTTTATTATCTTCGTTCCACTCGAATCTCACGTTTTACAAACGCGCATATCCTTTTATTTCCTTGTTTTTCACTTGATCAATATATAATGAGCTTTTTTGTTTTCTGATCTCACTAAATACTTTATTTCATTTTGCTAATGACTAATTTTTTCTTTTCAATTGACTTCTGTTTATTTTTGTCAAAAATCTATAATTATGGACGAACAAACTATATTTACAAACAAGTTTTCATTTTATACTACAACAATAAAACATGTTTTTAATTCCTAACAATTAATCAAAATTCATTAAATTTGAAAATTCAAAACAATTATTGTTAATGATTAATTGATTTACTTTGTTAAAATGATTTTTTGCTTTTTAAACTGATAAATCTCACTATTTTTTAACCATTCAAACAAAAATTGTTACTTTTTCATAGAAGCATTTTTCTCGAGTGATGTTGGTTGAGTATATGAAAAAGATGTGCAAATCTATTCGAGCAAATGGTGCAAATAAAGGATTTGGATAATTTTATCAGTTGTTGATAGTTGAAGGTGAATAATTATTGTAAACTCACATTTTAAGTGAAAAATTTTCACTATAAAAAAATAATCAATTGAGACAACAAAAATATTCTTCGTTATATATATATATAATATAATTCGTTACAAATTTGTAGTTGTAAACAAACGATGAAGAAAACATGATTTTAAATGAACTAAAACTAAAACGCAAAGTTAATAACCAAAACGATCGACGCGAATAAAGTTAAGAAAATTTTTCAGTGGCGTAAAATATTAATTTCCTGGTTTTAATTGATGTTGCGCACACGCAGACACGCGGCAATGGCGGCGGTGCCGCCATTCCAAAGAGAAAGAGAAGTAGTCAGAGATAGAGACAGAGTGAGGGAAAGGCGGGCAGATCAGAGGGGAGTGTGATTAATGATCCTACAGGATCGCAGAGGGGAGTAGCGCGTTGGGAATCGCATCCTAGAGGATGCCTGTCTTTGCCTTTTTATATTCTAGTCTCTTTTTTTTTTTTTTTTTTTTGATCATCTCAGAAAATAGTTTATGTATATAATTTAATTTCTAGTTTTGTTAAATAATAGTTTTTCACTGAAAATATATTGAAAACTAAAGAAATTTTTGTTATCAAAACAATATGAATATCTGCTTCTTGTACCGAGATTTTCTTTTCAGCCAATAAGTTTTTTTTGGTCCTCTAGCGGTCAATTTAAAAATGTACACAATGTCAAACGGTAAATTTTAATAATTTGTTCTTTTTTATTTCTTAACGGTGTTGTATACAGTGAGTCAAGTATATATTTTGTTTGATGTCTGCAACAAGACCCCACGTTGAGAGACCTCGTGGAATCCCGGAGGAATTGTTGTTCATGAAAGTTGATCTTATACATTACAGAACAGGGTTTACGGGTTGTTATGGCGGCTCTTTCATCACACCGTAACCCTTCTTTTCAACTCAACTGCTATCCATCTTACCGAAGATAGTTGCTTGCGACGTCAAAGAATTCCAATTTTGAACCTTACGTATATACACACAATGCAATGTCTTCAAAAAATGTGTTCTTTTTAAGATTAAAATTAAGTAGAAAATTAGTCGTCGTAAACATCTTATTGTGAAAAATTGACAAGACCGAAACTGAAAAAAATATATATTGCATTTTAATTAAAGAAACTGAGAAAGTTTAAATAATAGTCATATCAAACAAACATCTATATTTAAAATGTTTCTTTTTAATTTAATGAAAATAATAAAATAATAGTTTAAAATAAAAATATATCAAATTGCTACAGAGATCTATGGTGGAATATACAAAAACTTGTTACAACTGTTAAACTGTTTTTGTAAAACAGTTTGAGCTGCATGGATGGATTTCACAATTTTTGTTTTCAAAAATGTTGTTTGTCATAAAATATATGAGAATCAAATAGCTGATAATATAACGTGGGCGCGTGTTGGCCGATCGGATCAGCGACATGGCCGACAGAATAAAACACGCACCCACGCGCAGCCATCTGACACGCTATTGTAAATCTAGGCGGCTCATTATGTATATATGCACATAAACACCAATACTCATTTGAATATGATTATCGAATGATAATTGCGTCAGGCAATTACAACGGTGTGAAATTGTAAGCCCGCACTGCGCGACGCACACGCCTTCTTTTTATAAACGCTAGACGATTATTCCTATATCCCATCATCGTATATCGCGATTCGAGCATAGACGTGTTGATCACTTTGAATCACAATTGTTCAAATTAACATAAAATTCATCAGCTGACATTCAATAGCACACAAATAATTTTTTACTTTGACAAATCTTTTCTTTTGTTTTAAGTTAAAAATTAGACAATTTATAAACGTTTAATTGACTATTGACTTGTCAGACTAATGAAACAATTTGAGAAATTAATGTAAACTCCAATAATTACATACATTTTAGTCAAACACAAAATATTTATAATGAACTATAATATTTTGTATAGATTTTATATAAAGAAGATGAGATTTTTTTTGAATGGCTTAATTGCGATTTCAGAAAGTTTCCATCATCGTAAAGCGGAGATTTGCATTGGTGACTTTGGAAAGTTGTACAACGACCGATGAAAAGAGCTAATGTTGGCGCAAACGCGGAAAAGAAATGACAGAAGACACGTATTTTGGCGTGACGATTTACTAGTCCATGCAGTCGCGCCAATCGCGAGGGAGAAATCATCCGACGGAGCTACGGAAAATGAAAAAAAAAAGAACAAAAAAAAACACTTTGTCAATGAATAACAAATTCGTGCATTTTTCGCTTACTTATCTTCCGCGAGAAAGACGAATAAATTGCAATGTTTACGCTGAATTACGGGCTAAAGTTTTTGTTCCTTTGGCGATAAACGTTTTTGTCTGATGCGAAAACGAATTTTTGTTAGCCATGATTGCACTTTTCATTTAATGATTCGTTTGTTTATAATTAAAGATTTCAATGTTTGAAAAAAAAGATTAAAAAGTAGTTGATTCAAAATTTATATAAATAAAATTTTGTTTTCAATTTGTATGTCAAAATTGTTACTAACAAGAACTACATAATTTTAAAAGTAAAAAAAAATATGAATAAAAATCATTCAGATTGAAATAATTGAAACAAGCGTTCAAAATTGAACTGAAAATTCAAGCAAATTGAGTCAATTAAAGCCTATAAGCCAACTGCCTTCCATGACGCGGTCCTTTCGTTGAAATTCCGCTATAGATTCATTAATCTTTTGCCTCCGCATGGAGCATAAAAAAAGAGAAAAAAATTTTTTTTTTCAACAGACTGTTTATTTGACGAAACAGAAAGAAAAATTACAATATCGATCACGAAAGCTTTCAACACAAAATTCGTTTCCCATTTTTCTTAGTCCTAGCCTTTTTTCTTTAACGAGGACAAAAAATATTCATCCAGTTTTATAATGCATTCGAAATAATTTGATCAAATAAAACATCAGCGATCAGAAAACATGGAATCATATTCTTCTTTACATAGGTATTCGTGAAAGCGTGTCTCTTTTTCTTCCGAAAATCATACACCAAATCGTAACTCAGTTGAACACTGCAAAATAAAAAAAATTGTTCATTTACAGGATATGGACTTGATAGAGGTGCTTTGGAAACAGGACGTGGACTTGGGTTTTACCCTGGTGGATCCAACGACGACCAACAAAAACGAAATCGAGGAGAAAAAGAAAAAAGAGGAGACAGAGAAAATTAATTCCGTGGAAAATTTGAACTCAACGGATGAGGTAAAAATTTTTGTCACAAAAATATATATTCCAAAATATGTACTTGCATCTACTTGAGGAAAAGATGAACTGTCAAAAATCAATTTTCATTTTGGCAGTTGATGTTTGTTCTTATTTTAGCATTTGTTTTCTCAATATTATAATATAGGAAAATTAAAAAAAAGTCACATTAGCAATAGAGAGTAACGCGTACAATGGCATCCATATGGGATCCATTCATTTAGATCTTGATGACCAAACGATCCGACAGATAAGCAATCGATCAGTACGTCGATGACGATGTACTAAACAAATCCGAGGCTATCAGTCTGACCATCTTTGGAATTCATCGCTCGGGGTGGTATTCTGATCTTGGCAATCTTTTGCGACAGGAAAAATAAGAGCAAACTATTTTAATATGACAACTTGATGGTTACAATTACAACTTGGTGGTAGACCTCCAACTTGTTCCTCAACTTGTTTGTTTTCTCAAAAAGTCTTTTCACTTTGTAATCTCCATATCTCTCGAAATCTTTTTATCAGCTTTCAAACATGTTTTCTCTTTTTTAAATGATTCGAACAAATTCAAAACTAATAATACTACTGATAAAACTTGACTTGACAAAACCATCGAGAAGTTTGAGCTAAATAAAGTGTTCGTGATATTTATATTTAAAAAATCTGGACACGAAAGGAATACTCATCAGAAACATTTTTTGTTACATTCCTCAACGACGGATGTCTCAATTTGAGTTTATTCTTCTAGTGACATTGTTGTATCGTCAAAAAATGCTTTGAGTCTATGCATCGCAACACGTTCGTATAAGTTCAAAGAAGAAATGACGAAAAAAAGGAAATAAAAAGGTGGGAAAAATAGAAAAAGAATGAGAAAGACGTGTGTGTGTGTGGAAGATCGTCAGGGACTGTAGGATGGTCCCTGACGATGACGGTGCACGTACGTTCTGGGCGGGTCGTGCATCAGACTCTTCGTCCTCTTTACCTTTTTCTTCGTTCTCTTTTTTTTCTTGATCGACGTCTCTCTCTGGAATCAGGCATCTCTGTCTGGTGCCCGCTGTCCGCGGCATATTGTTCTGCACCTTTGTGAAGACGCGCCGCCGCAATCAGACGTTCAATAACACGGGAAAGCTCTCCCTTGATCATAATCGAAAGCGGACGGCGATCGGCTCGTATACGTGGATTACGAACAGCTGAGAACAAAGCCCTGGCCGGGCCACTGACTTTTTGCTCGATGCTCAAGAATGACGGCTCAAATTGAACTAAAACCCTTGAAATGGAGTTTGCCTTTTTGTCCAAGCTTCCAATCTGGGACTCCTCATGCACTCGCGTTTGCCCATGGAATTAAGATTTGCTGTCTTTTTGCAACAGACGTTCAGACTCTGAAAAATCTCACCTTTGCATTCTAATTGATTTTTTTAACGACAAGCATCATGAATAATTGGAGTTTGAACATTATGGTTCAACCTCAACGTCCAATTATACTGTCACAGATTCGGCACATTTGATTTCAAATCTGTTCAAACATGTTTCACATCAAATTTAATTATTTTTCATATGGCAGCTTCAAAGTTTAGTCTATCCAAACAGCAGCAGTAAAAAGTTGTCAAATGTGAATCCTCGCACTATCCTCGCACACTAGATTTGCCAAAAATGATTTTGAAATGATTTTTTTTTTATTGTTATATTTATATTTATATTTCGCATTTTCCAAAATTGTATATAAAAACCGCTGCCTTGTTGTATTTTATTTTTATAGAATGCAAAAAACCAATTAAGATATATACATTTTATTAGCAGAGTTCTACATATAGAAATGTATAAATGAATATTCGATTTTGATTTCGAGAGTCATTTGTCTATCAACGCATTTCGTGTAGGATCAATTCGATGTAAAATGTGAAGGGCAAGGAACACACAACCGAATTCATGAACTAAAGAAAGAGGAACAGACAAGAGGAGAAAGAAAGTTAATCGAATAGCGAAGATTGAAGCTAGCCAGGGGATCCGATGAAGAACACACATTAATGGCACTGAAAATTGAAAACGTGCACGATCGACCAAGTGGGCGGCCCTATAACCTCCTTCCTCTCTTTCTCGATCATTTCCCCACGCTGTAATCCACGTCGACATAAAATGGCGTCTTGCATTTCCTTCGGCTCCGATCAATCGCTCAACTGCGAAGAATCCGATTAATTAATGTTCGCTGATGGGATTTGCTTTCCAATTCTAAATTCGTTTTATCAGGATAAATCGATGTTAGCATTTTTTGCTTCATTAGCACGTAGGAGTAATTTTCAGATTCAATTTTTTCATTTATGTTAAAGAAATTTATGTTTTTATTTGAATCTCACAAAACATTTCAATAAGATCGATATTTTTTTCATTTAAAAATTGTTGTGATAAAATATAAATATATATATAAACTCAAATATATTCACTTTTAGAAAGTGAAATTTTAGTATCCAATTTTTTGCAGTATTTTTTTTGTTCAATTAACCATAATCATTATTATTATTATTATTATTATTCAAATCCATATCAAAAAAGTGATTACAATGACTTTTTTTGAAATTAAATCCATCAAACGTAACGTTAAAGTTATAACAACTATTTTTTGTACAGTACAATTTCGATAAGAGCGTTCAAAATTTAAGAATATAATTCAAGGACGTGAGCCTTTCACCTTTCATTGTCTTGAGCGTATATAATATAGCGCTCGCGTTGTTTTCTCTAACCCGGCCCTTTTCAATCGAGCAACTCCTCGATTGATATCAGCACGCCAAATCGCCATGAAAAATAACACGAGTTGATTAATAACCCGGCGAGCAAAATTCGCGAACAATGTATGTGATTGAACATGGCAGCGGATGCATGATAAAATTTGGCGGGGCCACAAAAGCGCGTGCGGACTTAATTGCGTTCTGGCGGCGACTTGGCGCGCGATATCCTTTTTAGAAGCATAACACTGAGATCGTGGGGTGGCTAAGAGAACAGCTTTAGATTTCATATTCATAAGCTCGAAATAACACACCACTCAACGACGATACATCATGCGGAGAAAAAGAACGGATCGCGCGCGGGCTGCGCAGCCATCAGACAAAGGGGAGGAGAGTTCTCCGAGCCAATGGTTAGATGCCAACTATCAGAACCCGGCTATGATTAATGGTCAAAGTACAATGCTGTTTTCATTAAACTCATTTCAGTGTAGCCGGTACAGCCGCCATTCACCATCAAAAGCATATCCACCCTGCTTTCGATCCTGCAAGGGTCGTCCTTTTGCTCATGACATCTCTATGTAACGTTCCACCTATAGTATATAACACACGCCATCTTTTATTCTGTTTCACACTTTGCAATGAAACACTCTTAAAATCAACTCACTTAAATCAAAAGAAATTCTTTTCAATTCTCTCAATTTTTATATTCATTTTTATTCATATTTTAATAACATATTCTTTCGAACAATTTATTCTTTGATTCAAATATGTTTGAATCGAAGAATTTCATCCATTTTATACATTCAAAATGATCCAATAAATTTGATCATGAATGAAATATACTTTTCAGGAATCAGTGTTTTCTTATGTTTCTTCAGTCGATTATCTTTCATAAATAAACAATATTGAAGATTGTTGAAAGTTTCAAATAAAAATTCAGATGCTATGAAAAACAACTAGTAGTACGTACGTATGAATAGGTAACCCCCATCAGAAACTATCGAAGGTGTTTTTCTCACAAGGATAAGAAACACAATTCAGCCCAATCTACGAAATCAAGTCAACAATCATCGATACTTATTCACAATAAATTTCAATACACCAATTTTCCGTTCTTTTTCACAATAGTCAAAGATGACGCCTACATTTCTTCGTAACATATATTTTTCTTCAATACACAATATATTCTTTTCTTTCTCAATGACTTTACACTTTTTCTATATGAAAAACAGTAATAAACGAAATCAACGTTTCGTGTTACTATTACTCTTGTATATCAAATCTAAATTTTACTTTTTGCGTTCCAAAAAGTATATTGGAATCAATTTGAGACTATCGATAAAAAAAAAAAGAAAAAAAAAACTATCAAGAAAAAAACATCGGTGCACTGAATCTGCTGATTTGTCTATGACTGGACAATGGATTTTGTTACGTCGACAGAGGGTTCTTACAATACAGTTTCCACGTTCTCTAATCCTCGCTTCTAATTGGCTCCGACCAGCTACCAAAAACTGTTTTATTATACTTGATTGTCTGACGTAGAAGTGCGGCTTTTCAAGTTTCCGTCCATTCTTTAATTTGACTTCTAAATTTTCTTACTCCCAATGTTGTGTATAAGTGTTGCCCTTCTCACGTTTAAAACCTAACGACTTTATTGCCATACAAACAAAAATTATTTAGCATGAGATATTCAAAAGCAAAACATTCAGTTTAATAATTGAATATTTTTGTAAAGTAAATTTTTTTTTTCAATTTTGTTCATTAATTTCAGAAAGGAAAAATTGAGGTCGAGCCAAAAGAAGAGGATCCTTGGGCAGGACTATCCTACACAATCGACTTGGAAACTGGTGAGAGTACATTAATTTTCATTAAAGGAACAAGTAGAAAATAGTGGTGCAATCAAAATATCGGACAAATAATTGGGACAAAGTGATGTTATCAATTGAAAAATCGTTCACATTGACAGGGCGAGTGTGTGAACAAGAAAAATGTGACATCGCTCAGAAAGTCACGCGAGAAGTTAAAATTGAAGTTTCGCGGGATTATCACGCGCGCTTTGCATTTATTCCGACGTATTTTGCGACATTTCAGGAGAGGCCGCGCGCAACCGAGGAGTGGCGCAAAGGAACGCCCTCCTCGCCACATTTTGCTCTCTTTCCAAGCCATTCCCTTCCGTTCTGCCGCGTTCCAGTCCAATCGCCTTGCCCTGTCGTCCTTCGACCCTCTTTACCGTTTCATTACACTTACGCGTATATTCAAAACCAAACAAAAGTGTTGAAACAAATAATTGTCTACATCCCTTTTATCTCTGAATTTTAATTTTTTTATCGTCAGTTTTACAAATTATCAAACTAAATTTTATTTGAATTAAAATAAATAATTAAAAATGTCGATCTATCTATCTGTTTGATGTATTGATATTATAAGTCTGATTCAAGTAACTTCTGTCCTTGATTAAATGTATTTTATCAGTCAAAATCAGAAATAACATCCCTTGAAAGTTGAACTAAAAGATGAACAGAATGACATAGTCAAATGTCAGTGTTTTTAGAGTAAAAAATAATTAATTTATTTATTTGTGAAAGTGATTTTGAATCAAAGGGTGGTAAATCAAAGAGTCATGCTTTCATCCTAAGACAATAAAAATTAAAAATGTTCTATATTATTTAAGCTATACTAATTTTTAAATTTGTATGAATTTTGAATTAGAATAAAAAATTGTCTAAAGAAATGATTTTTCTTTCAAGAAAGTCTGACTTTTAGAATTGTTGCAATCTATGATTTTAAATTGTTTTTATTTAACAATCTTATGAACAATACGAGTAGGGTGTGATTAAACTTGGTCGAACGTTTATAAATGTGTACACGTTGGTTTGCTATATACATCAAGATAAAATTAATAGAGAAAAGGAAGAAAACAAGAAGCAGACAAAGTATATAATTAAGAGTCATCGGTACACAAGTCGGATGTAGCCTTTGAAAATAATTGTTAATAAAGAATAAATTGACACGTCTAATTTTTGAGTTGGTACTCATAAAGGAAAGTCAATTTGTGTAAGTTCGCTGAGTAATTGGCCGCGACGGAGAGACGATCGTACGTCTTTCGCTGTTTCCCACCTCGGGTATACATATACTAATGAACCTTTGAATTCTCGTTTCCATCCGACGGTTGATTAACTTTTTAATCAGTCGGGTTGATAAAATGCCGCCAAAGTATTACACGAGAAAATGCAAAGGAACTTGAGTCAAATATATCGCTGGTGACTTAAAAATGTCTGGCCTCAATTGATCCATAACCAATTTCTATATTCAATAAAACAATAAACAATTTTAAGAAGGAAATATTTTCTGTCGTCAACATCAACTGAAAGTACAAATATTGTTAATTTATTTGAATTAATAAATATATGTAATAAAATTGTAAATAAAATTTTCTCATTAAAATTATTTACAGTGAAGAATTAATTAATTCAAAAAAACAATGTTAAAAAACTTGTAAATATAATAAGATCAGAGCAAAGAGAGAGAGAGCCATAGTTTGACGTCACAATCTCGCTACATACTGCGAAAGAGAGAAAAAAGTGCGACGCAAAATAATCGAGGGAAATCAATCGGCGAATGAGCCGCGTGTTCCATTAATCAAGCTCCGGTTCGAGCAACGCGTTTTGATCTGCAGTACGATAACCGCGTAATGAGCAACGAGCTCATATACGGTCGTTGCCTTTTATTAATAATAACCGCTGATGCCATTCAAATTATTTTGTGATGTTATCTGCCCGAGATCTACTGCAAAAGTATTGCAAAAAAAAAAAAAAAAAAAAATACAAAAAAAAAAAAAAAAAAAAAAAAAAAAAAAAAAAAAAAAAAAAAAAAAAAAAAAAAAAAAAAAAAAAAAAAAAAACGGAACAGAATATCAGGAACATAATTTTTTCCTACAATAAATATTTAAAACATGAAAATAATTTTACCGAAATATGGTAAATACAAAATTCTCGCAAGTATTTTTTTGCAAAAAATTACATAAGACTGATATATTCGGTTAAGATTAAAACTACGGAAATAACACGATGAAATTAGAATTGCGAAATATCGTTTCACCGGCAGAAATTTAATGGCGTCGTTTGAAAGAAATGCAGATTTCGAGTGTATAGACGAGCATCTGACTCGTGACCAAGCGATTTGAAAATGCGCGCGCCCGCATTATCGCAATCCGCCAAAGCTTTCATATGCAAGAGAATAAAAAAGAGTGGCCGGAGCTAAGAAAATGGTCGAGGTGTATATCGTGTCGACGCATGAAGCTTGTACTAATTTGACGAAGCATGACGGATTACACGCCGAGTGCTGTAAAAATCTTCCATTCATGAAACAAATTAGCATTAGTGCAGAGCTCGCGTTCCACCTGCTTTTGAGATTGCACTTGATCACTATTTAAATTTTTTCAAATCTGCCAGATTTCGAAACAAGATCAGCCATTAAAAGCGCGTTACACAATATTTTGGATAAACACTCAACTTGGGATACAGTTTTCAAAAACACAAAAAACATTATTTCAATATCCAAATATGAAATCCATTTCTTTTATTTCAATTTGTCTAGAAATACTTTTTTTCAATATTAATTAGTATAAGCAAATGTCTAAAAAAAATCACTTAATTACATTCCACTTATAGACAGAAATGTATGAAAAAAGCAGTCGCGTAATAAATCGATTAATTCCAAACGGCCATTGTATCAATCGTGAGATAACTTTAGAGAAAGTTCGAGAAAAGCCTCCATTGTAGCTACGACAATGCAAGGAGAAAGTAAAAACAAATAAATAAACTGGCTGAATATAATTTTGTATCCTATTAAAATTATAAATATATTTAAATATATATTACACGTATGTTAATGTATAATAATAAAAATAGGCTTCTATTATTTATAGTCGCACAACTCAGAGACGTAAAAATTGTAATTCATCGTACAATTATATAAAATCATTGCAAAAATTTGATATTATGAAATGAATGGTAAATTTTATAAATATCGTAAAAAATTGAAAGGTTTACTTTTTATTGTTCTATACAGGGAGCATTTTTTAATTTTAGTGTACAAAAGATATCTTTCAAATTGATATAAATTTATGAAACATTTTTGCAAAATTATCATACAGAGATTTCATAAAGTTATATTATATATTTTTTTCCTTTTTTAATGGTGGAATATTTGTACCAAATGCGTGATCAAAATTTAGACCATCTGTCTCGTAGGCGTCATTAATTTTTGTGTCAATAATAGGGGCTGAAATATGAAATCGAGGATAAAATCTATAAAAGATGGCCGCGTTCACCATCGTACATTTAAAAAACAAAACAAATTGTACTTAATTTTAATCTATCTAAACTAAATAGAAAACTCTGTATCGTAAAAATAGTCACAGCTATATATTTTTTACTAAAAACAAAAATAATAAAAAAATTGCTTCTAAATTTGTGTGATTAATAAAACCAAATGAATCAAAAATAAAAAATAACACAAACTCATTAATAAAAACTCTGTTTTTGATTGAGATAACAAAAAGGTGACATCAGTATTAAAAGAATGTCTCGTTTTTGAAATTCATATGAGAGACGACATAATTCGTGTTCATAGTCACATTAATTTCCGTTCGATTCGTCATGCAATATTTTCAAAGGGGAAGAATAAATAATACCCGAGAAGAGGAGAGGCCTCGTATCCGACACGTGGAAACAAGCGAGACGAATCTCCGCACAAATTGTGAAGCTCGCCGGAATTCAAAGCTCTAATGAAGGCGGCGCGTGTTTTTTTTATTTTCCTTCCAACAATATGATAATGTTTTACAATAAGTTTCATGATCGCTTGATAAACAATTGATTTGTCAGTATCAATGATCAGCAGCTTCGAGCTCGAGGTATCGGTTTCTCTTGTCTCGTGCATTTTACCCACCTCCGTTGCAGAGGAGTGCAAAATTCGAATACAATGCTGGCACAAATAAGCACTGTAATCGATGCTGAATATTAAACTTCGCGCTGAATTGTCACAAAGTCATCGTGTCTGCCAGGGGAATGTTGCTTTTTGAAATTTAGGTCAATAACAACCAGTCAGAAATCGCAATTCTGGAATCGAAAAAAATTCCCGGAGGAAATATACTTCCTCTGCAAAATTATACAATTTTGCATATCTTGTTAAATGTAAACATCATATGAAAATGGTACGTTAACACTATAGAACGACACAGACAGTCGTTTATTAAACATTTTTAATCATTCATCTTTAGCTCTTGAATTAATATGATTGTTATTTAAATTGTTTGTAACGACATTCTTCACTTGACTACTTCAATTTAAATTATAATAATATTGTTTAAAATTTGTATAACAAACATTTTATTAGAAATAATAATTTTGTTTATTCCATTTCACAAAAAAGTTGTGCTTTTTATACTCCGTAACCAAATGCAACCGTACATTCGTAATGTATATAGTTTCCCCATCCTGAAATGTCTTCTTTTGTCATGTCTAACGTACTTTGTATGTTTCCTGATGTAACAGTTCTTTAAAATCCATGGCATCGTTTTAAACATTGAATTTAGTATCATTTAACTCATTTTTCCAGTGTACGCATAATCACACTAAATAACCAGTTCAATCTATAAATAATCAATTGTTTTCAAATCAGTTGTTCAGATAAAATTACTGCTTTTCTACGTTTTAGATATACAGTCTATAAAACAGACGTTCTATAGTGTTAACAAATTGTGTACACTTATTTTGAAGCAAAAAAATCGGAAACATGAAATTGATCGGTGGGGATCTAATATTTCCCGGCGTGATTAATGTGTAGGGCGAAGCAATTCGAATTGGCGTTACGTTATTACAACAGGAGACAATCAATATTGCGGGGCCGCGTGATGTCGGCCATGTTACCGCGAAAAAGAGCGCCTCTCGGGGGTTGCCTCGGAGGGGCAGCTGCATGCAAACCAGAGGCGCCATGACTTGCCACAAAACCCACCCCTCTGTTAACAAACAGAGCGCACACGCATCGACATCACGTACGCTCCCATATCTTGCGCGCCACGTACAAGACGACACGGAGCCATTTTAACCCCACTTCCCTTACGACTCACATGAAATATCCCTTGTTTCCGATTTCCTGATATTCCGCCCCCCCCCTCCTCCCTCCAACTTGCCAAGTCATTTGTTTTTCTTCAATTCATAGTTCAGATGTGACGTCAATGTAAATTATAAACTTTGATATTCTAGTACCAAATGTATTTAAAATTGTACAGATATATATATATATATATTATTGTACAGATATTATATATATATATAATAATTATACATATATATATAGGCCATTTTTTTGATTTGTAGTTGATTCAAGTTTTTTAAATGTCTCTTATTTTTAATTTTTAAAACTATAAATTTCAGATGAGAATTCAAATTTTGAACACCGTCGCAGAGAATTTTGACATAGGATGAAATAGAAAGAATAACATTTTGTAAATTCAAGCCTGGGGTTCAATTATGAAGCCATCTGTCTGACGGAGAATTAAGTTGAAAACGACTTTGTTATTTTATCCTAAAAGGGATTTAAACGACTATAATTCTCGTTCGATCGTCGCGACGTTTTAATTGAACGTCATCCATTAATCTTGAGCATTTGTTAGACAACAATAATTGTCACCATCGAAGGCGGACAATCGAATCGTCATCATCAGTTTTTTTGAATTGAAATGTTTCTGTCTCGTTGTTGTTTCGCGCGAACAGGAGTCAACGGCAAAGATGAAAAATTAAGCGAGGAACAAGGTTCTGATCACGAGGCACAATGGCGAATACCGATTCCAAGTAATACATTTTATGCAATTCATGGCGGGCCCTGGAAGAAACGCGGTACTGAGGAGCAGATGAGCGAAGGCGGACCAAAAAAAAGCACCCAGCAAATTAATAATTTATTTATTCGAGGTTGGAGGATTATTCTGAATCGAAACAATGATTTGTTCGCGCGTCCAGTAATAGGATTTTTTTAAGTCAAGCGGCTCAATCCTGAATTCTCTCGCATATGCACAGTCGTGTCGAAATCCTTCGAGTATTGATTTAGGATAGATATGTATCGGTGATGGGCAGAAGTCAAACCGTCAGTTCGAGTGCTATTAGCCCGTTCAGACGAGACCGAAAGGAAAAAAATGAAATGGAAAATGGACAATTTGATCCTATTAACAGCGGGAAATTGAACATCAGGCAAGAAAAAAAGTCTCTGAGACCAAAATAAATAAACATACCAGGTGACCTCTGCACGAAAATGCGCCTTAATTCCAAATTAGTAAAACATTGTGTAAATAAATATATAACAGGGCTGATGCATCTGGCCAAGAGACGATGGACGTTTGGACATTTTTTCGAATTCAGAGATGAGGATGATGAACCACTTGGAAACAGGGTCACGGTGCCAGACGATCTGCGCTTTTGGGATTCGACTGTCATGCAACATCGGACTTCGCGCGAAAGACCTTACGCATCACAACTTGCAATACCAAACGAACCAGCAGACAGGTTTGACCTCACAGACGTGAGTTGACACGTCTGCCAGAGGACGAAAATTTGTCCCGTTAAACGTGGAGTTTTGCATCCGCGTTTCAAAATGTTCGCGTAAACCTCGCCCCTAATGGTAAAAAACCAAACACACACTTCTGCTCACAAGTACATCACCTAATATATATAGCCTGTCAAATAAACTTTCAAACTTATTGCCTCTTGCAACCGTAAAGTTTACTCACCATTTGCTCATGTTATATAGCGAATTGTTGTAAGGTTGTCCAAGTCAAGATTGGATATGTTTTATTTTAAATGTTTTCAATAATGATTTCAAAAATATACCTACAAATTGATTGACACCATTTTTTCAAATGACAAACATAATTCAGAGCAAATCCCAGTGAAAAGTAATAATAATTGACGAAAACAATGAAAAATTGCATTGCATTAAATATTTTCATAGTTTGAGGTTTCTCTTATCACTTGAAATAAAACCCATGAGTTTTACTTCTTATTCGTTTTCAAACTGTATATAATTTGGCAAATGTATGCCCAAACGGGAGTGAAACCTTTTTTATACCCACCATCGTGCAAATAAAACTTAAGAAGTATTTTTTATTGACATCATATTTTGGATTATCTTTAACTTTAAAGAGTAATTTTAATGGTACTTATTCCATCTGATTCACATCTGATCACAAAGACAAAATTTCAACAAGTTTTATATAAATAATTTTATAAACAAATGTAACTGAAAATATGTCCAAATTTATTATTCATCTTTTTATTCTCCTTATTATTGCAATAAATTTGGTGTTCATAAGAAAAAATCAATTGAATATTATAAACATGCAATTCCAAAAGTATTTTGAAAAATACCCTTTTTGAATAATTTTTAAAAAATAATTTGTATGAATTTTAGTCATTTCATTGTAATCGTCTCCTTAAATTATCAATAAATTTAATAATTGTTGTAATAAATTTAATCAATTTAATAATTGAATTGTTATATTTTACATTAATGGAATACTGAATGTAAATTTCTTAAGATTCATACATACAAGTTTAGTGATTTTACAAGAATTCAGGTACTCGTTGTCAAAGTTTTGGTTTTGCTGCTAACATAAATGTTTTGATAAGCGTTATAAGAGGTTCGATCAAATATTTTTCATGCACCTAAAATTGGCCGTAGATACCGGATGACTCGAAAGGATGAGATTCGGTAGCGAGAGAAAAATTCACCCTCTAAGCATGACTCAACTAGCAGAATTCATGTCGACAACCCGGTGACTTGAAAGTGCAAGCTAAACACGAGAAGAGCGTAGGTCATACTATGAGGTGGCAACAATATTCATTGACGGCATAACGGTGACTCGTGCCAAAATTTACTCAGGTCTTTGACCTAGTTACGTTTTTGCTAGCGACGTCCCTATAAGAAACCAAAAACAAATCTAATTCTCATGTCATCAGTTTGTGATTATAAAAATTCCACCATGGATATAATGAATAAAAATGACATTTCTCGTTGGATTAAAAAAAAAAAAATGTTTCAATCTCCAAATTCAGTTGAATTTTTCACCACCGGTATAAGTAGCAAAGTTAGCAGATGGCATTCCGGAACTATGGCTAACAAAATATATCCTGAAAAGCACAGACTCATGCGACTACTATTATTTACATGAAAACTTCGAAGCTCAATAATTTGTGAGGATCAAATATGGTATTGTTACAATTTTGATCGCGTTTCCATGGACGGCAATGATTAGGCACAAATTTGTTATAATAAATCATAGAGAGTGTGCCGCGATCGGAATTTTGACTTTTATTGTAAGATTGCCGGCAATGTTTCAATAACAGAACTTCATCATGTAACAAACTTGCCAAACTTCTGCCCACTTTTTTTACCAAAACGTATAAGAACCTTTGGGAGACCTTTGCAAGAAAAGACAATTCAATTATGTGTCGCATATTGTTTTACAGCGGCTTACGTCAAAGGAATAGATAAACTTGGGTTGCACAATAACGAAAAGCATTCATCGAAAGAAAGGCAAAGAGCTGAGATAATAATTGCGTAAGAAACAAACTTGTGATTTGATTCGGCGAATGACATTTCGAGCTGGAGAATGAGAGTGACAACACAAGAATAAAGGATTCCGATCCTGACCGGGAAGGATTGAACGAATTTGAGATGCTATCTTAATAACTGATTTACAAGTTTTATCAACGGTAAAGCCGTTCGATCGCTATTGGATTGGAATTGTTGTCTTGTCGAATCGAACGTACGTCACCGATCTGATCTGAAAACTTGACCTAATGCAAATCCGATTTTGATGATGAAAAAGATAGAAAGGGATGAAATAAAAAAAAAGTTAAAAAGTGCAGTAAGGATCACACCCCCAAGTGAATAATCTTAGCCTCCTCTTTGTGGAACAGAGGGGAGAACGGGAGTTCTCCACTCACTCGTATGGAAAGTGACGAGCTATCGCGAGGCCCAGTGGGGAACCCGGAGAATGGCACTATGGGAAGAGTTCCCCTCCCCTTGGTGAGCATTGTCTGGCAGCCATACTGGAATGAGAGCCAACCCCAACGCGATTGGTCGGTTTTTTAACAGTCTGCCCGTTGCCTGGCACAATACCTCGACTTGGGCAATCCCCTGCCTCGCGATACTCTATCAGTTCACTCCACACTGCGCTTCTATCTAAATCATCCCGCGGCTCCAGTGTGAGATTAGTGCTTGTGATCCAACCTCTCTTGGACAATTGCAGATTTCGCATTGTTGCCATGTGACCAAGTCCTGCTTCCTATCGCGAAATTCCCCCGGTGAATTAGCAATCTGATTGTTGCCTCTGATTGTCAGTGCCGTGACGGTTCTAATTTGACGTCACACCAGCTAACTGTGCTGTGCTCCGCTGGTGATTTCTGTGCTTGGATATTAGCTGCCCTTTCCGTTCGTCTCCTGATCTTGAGGTATATACACAATTTTTTAATCAATCATTTCCATATTCTAACAATCATTTTACAGTTAGAGGAACAAACATTTGCCAATTTGTTATACCGTTATGGGCCAACCTCTGTTGTTTATGACTACTTCAATTTGGAGATTAAATTTATTTCTAAGACCTTATTCAAAACTGATGGTGAATAACCCCTCTGGTACGTGAAGGGCCCAAGGAATTTATTCTTCATTCCCAGGAGCTTATTCCATGAAACTCTCCATCAGTCAAATCGCAGCTCTGAATTTCAACAAAACAGTTTGCCTAAGGCACTCTTACTAATCAAGATTTCAATGCTAATAGATGATGAGTCAAGCCCAGTGATCTTCTCAGTTTTGAAGAATCCTTCGGTTCTATCTAAACTTGTCACTAATCCATCACCGAAATCAATTCGTCTATCAACATATCTCAAGTCCAACACCAATCTCTTGAGTAAATAAAAGCATCGTCGTGAATTGACTCAAGTAGCCGTTTTCTTGACACCCGACGACACCAAGATCGAAGTTATGTCAAACTTTGTTATGCTAATTTATAGTCTTAACAAATATTTCCTGTCTGGGATTGTGTGCTTGATGATAAACAAAAGTGTCACGGGATTGGCACCGACTTCTCACCGACGGACAAGACGTCTCATTCGTAAGGAATCGGGAAATCATAATTCCAAATCACCCTGTAAACAAAGCTTCAGTATAATGCGCACTGTCCCGTCGGCAGAATTCTGATTAATCGAACGCCAGATCCATCTTCGGTCTGACTCTATGAATAAGTGACGTGAAAATCGTTACCCGTCGTCATTATAGGCTAATCATTCAAGCATCTAATGATCTGACAATTACTACTGGAATAATTTTTAACCGTTCATAATCATCGTCGGGTGCGCAAGTATAATAAATGAAATAATTAAACATTTTTTTTGTTGCTTCACATGTGAAAGTTTGTTGTAAGATGCTGCACGTTTAGCATAAGGATATGAAGATGGATGATTTCGAGGAGGATAATGATAATCGATGCAGACAGTTTTCGCATATAAAACTGCGTTGAAAAATGAGTATGTGAAAAAAAAATGACGGCCAAGTGATTGTACATTGTATGTTTCATTAAATTTGGCTGCAGAGCGCCTTTCTAATTCACAATTGTCTATTCAAATGTTATCATCCAATCAATTTAGAAAGGTTTCTACTGAATAAAGATTGAATTTAAGATAGATATTTCATATTTCAAGTGTGTAATACATTTCATAATTACTCGCAATATGAAAATAAAAAATGCAAATTTGCAAAACCAAAGATGGATATAGACCAAACTTAAAATTTGATCATCGTCGTCTTCAAATAAGGAGTCTGGCTGTTGCGCGACAATTGGACTTACAAATATTTGTTAGAAATCTGATTCACCCAATCAGATTGATTTCTATCTTCTGAAAATCGAATCCAATTTGGTAAATCAAAAACAAACAATCTCAAAATTTGTCAGAATCAAATCTCGATTGGTAACAGGTCTGAAAGACGTGTCAGCTGTACAAATTCGAGTCGATAATATCATTAGGAACAAGTTGTAGCAATTTGGTGACACCTCGACATAGAAATGAGATGTCAAAATGAGATTATTAGGAATCGTGCCCAGAAGAATGGCTTGATCTTTTGTACATGGAAACTCTCTGTATTCGGCGGCGGACAGTTTTCATCGTCTTGAGTCATGTAGAGGTACACGCCATTAGAGCACCTTGGCTGAAACAAATTCAAAGACAAAATTCTGCCGTGTAACGTCTCGGGAATTAGAATGAGGCATCGACAAGGGCGGCGCAGTGCTGGCGAAAAATATATGAGAAATGATTTGTCAATGGAAACGTTCTTCAAAAACCGAAACCGTGAACAAATTGAAAAGAGATCTAATGGCATTTGGGTATTTTTCTCTCTCGATTTCCTTCATGAATTTAGATTAACCATTTGATAGACCACCGTCGCAATATGTACATAAAATTGACTAAGATTTCTATGCATGGTCACTTTATAGACAAACAATTTTTATTATATTATACACGGACATAACGTTGCAACTGAAGAAAAAGTGTCTTTTCCATCGAATATTTCCTGTAAAACAGATGCGAGATTTATTGAGCAGATTATTATTATTTTGTGAAAGTAGCTTGATTCGTCGGTAATAAGTTTTTGCTATGAAAAAGTTTCTCTATACAAAAAAGTCAATTTCATTGAAAAAAGATTGTTTTATCTTTTCTCTCCCTCCTTCTCTCTCCCCCCCCCTCTCTCTCTCTCTCTCTCTAAAATTCACTAAATTATGAGATTCTATTACTTAAAAAAATGAACAAATATAATTGAAGCTCATACAAAAAATGTTGTATAAAAGTCAAACTCTTTGATGAGGTTGTCAAAAAGGCACTTTTTAGTTGGTTCCCAAAGGTAAGATGGCGTCAAACTCTTTTATATCAAGGAAAAAAATAGTGGTCAGAGCAAATTACAGTCTTTGACGGCTTATATATTTGTGGACCAGACAATGAGCGACGGAACTTGTTAATGTAATAGGCATCCAAAAGGTGTGAGAGCGTTCAATCGAAAGATGGAAATCAGAAGCTGCGAAGAACAATTATTTCACAAGATTATTATCTTTAATAACAGATCCCTCGTCCGAGACGAACAAAACGAAGGATAAAAGCGAGATCCAGTCTTAAGTGGACTCCGTCTCTCGATTGAAGGCGTCTTAAAATTGACGCGTGTTGTTTATTTTTCAAAAGTCTTTTCACCTCCGCAAAGCTGCAATTAAATCGGCTTTATCAGTCACGCGGGCAAGTGCAGAGGAAAATGTCCCGGTCATTTTTGTTTTCCCACGTTGCTCTCCAAAGTAAACAAATATGTCGACTGCTCCTAGAAACTTTAAAACGATTAAGCCCATCAGAAATGTACGCTTCACGTCACACAGGAATTTTTATAATTCGGCTTAAGGGCCTTTAAAAACTACAATTTATTTGACGGTTTCGCACGCGTGTTCAGGAATTGAATATTCAAACATTGTTTTAATAATGAATCTCAAAATGGAATAGTTTAAAACTTATTTGAAATTATTTTTAAGAAAAGAAATTTTCTATAAGGTATGAAATGTCAATAGAATTAAAATCTTATAAACATGTTTTATAAATCAAGTTAATTAATCATATGAAGTGAAAATTGGTGCGCGGCATTTTATTTATTGGGTGTTAAATTAGTTTTAGGCAATTTATGTAAAAAAAAAACCATAACCCTCTATAAAGTAGTCAATTTATTTCAGAAAATGAAAACGAACCTAATAATCTCGCTTTCAGAGCCCGTGTTGTAATGTTTCAAGCTCAATTATATATATATATATATATATATATATATATATATATATATATATATATATATATATATATTTAATTTTCTCTCTACTTATTCTGTTTTTTATCACTTTTTTCATATAAATTATATTTTATATATCTAGTA
>JAQQRF010001511.1:0-11220 GCA_030523145.1 Trissolcus brochymenae | reverse complement strand
TATTCGCGAACGGAAATAAAATGTCGTTGTTTAAGATAACATATTGGAGTATTAATTGAAATAAGATACAGCAAAGGATGTGACACTGGGATATAACACAAATTTTCTTAAAATTTTTCTAAAATTATAATTTTTCAGAATTTTTCAAAATTAAAATTTTTTGAAATTTATCTAAAATTAAAATTTTTTCGAAATTTTTTGAAAATTAATGCTAAATCAACGTTGTAAAATAGTTGTTTCTTATACCATTTAAAAGAGCACTTCCTGAAACGGTCCACGTATCGTAACTCGTTAGACCAATTGGACTGATTCGATGTATTCATTCTTTTTTTCCAGACAATTATTAACAGGAATAAACGGATGTAAAGGCAAAATCTCACATACACGAAAACAAAATCCATCCCTCAATTAACCACAATTCATTATCATGATTTTACTTTATCGAATAAAATCAATGCTGAATCATCGTTGTCGATAATTTCTTTTTCATACCATTTTCAAACGATTATTCGTGAAACGGTTCACGTATCGTAACTTCAGGATAATGTAAAGAACCGATGGAGGTATTTGTTTATTTTTAAGATAATTATTAACGGAATTAAACGACGATTAATGATCAATCTGAAATTAATGTAGTACAATTTCATCCCTCCATCATGAAAGTCATTAAACATCAAAATTATTTAACTTTATTATACTTATTGAATAAAATCAATGGTAATTCAACGCTGCGAATTTGTTTTTTTTTTACCATTTCCGAATGGTTATTCGAGAACTGGTCAACGTGTCGTTACACTTCCTAACAATAGGCTGTCAGCAAAGTCATCTGTAAGTATAAACTTCAATTTAGAATTTTAATCTATACTATTATTAGGTCATAATACACGTGATATGTAATCATGAATCGTCAATAATATAATTATAATATCATAATTTCTATACGATATATTTGTAGGTGATCGTGCTGACAAACGCCCTACTTAATTTTAAAAATAAGAAAAAAAATCAAACTTAGCAATCGCGCCTTTGGTCGATTAGATCAAGTTTTACAAAAGTCACACAGAGAACGTCTTTACCGACGCTTCTGAAACGACGCGAAACAAATACAGAGACTAAAGGCAAATCAAATACTCGATCAAAATATGATTTTCACCGAGCTCGAGAAAGAAAAATCATATGAATGAAATAGGTAGACGCTACATATATTAAATTTAATTTAAACTTAGTGTTTATATCGGGATTAAACCTTAACTATTTTATGTTTTGATCAATGAATTTAAATGCGAAATTCAAATTATAAAATAAACTGCCGAAGTGCAAATTGCACACACCAAATGAACGCTAAAACCGTTACAATATGTCAAATGCCGAAAGTTAATGCAAAAAATATTATTATAAAATTGAATATAAGGTAAAGAAAACTTTTAATCAAAGGCTTCAAAATTCAGCACACCTGATGAGGCGACGCGCCACAAATACATTGCATGAGGAAGAAAAATAATTAATCACAAATGCAATAATATAATTCAAAAAGCGAGATACTACTCGATAAATTGTGAGATACAACTCAATGAAAATATTAAATTTAGTTACAGAGAAAAGTTAAGTGCCATAGTTTCAAGTGAAAGAAAAATAAAATCAAAACGGGCTCACCAAATTGTAGCCCGGTGATCAGCGATAAAGATCCAGAAGTGGGCCAAGAAAATAACCGCACAGTTTAAAATCACTAATAATCGCGGTTGAATAAAGAACGAATGCACAACAACTGATTAATAATTTATGACTTTCGAAACAACAACTAACTCTTTATAAATTTTCAGGTTGTTTATATACCCGGGGTGTCGACCTTGGAGGGGAAAAATACTAGCGCGAAATTCTTCCAAATTCAAAATTTTATTGCAAAAATAAAAACAAAAAAAATACATTTCAAAGTCCTCGGAGACTCCTCCAAATCACCAACAATACTCATTATACTTATGAATGATAAATTGCACTCATTATAGTTTAAAATTACTAGAAATTCTATACAATATATATATGTGAATCTGTATAAGAACTCTTGTTATTAGGGTAGTATATACCGACAAGAGGTAAATAAATAGAAATCTGTAAAGTTAAGTTCCCCAAGTTTGAATTTAAAAAAAGTATCAGGCAGGTAAAAATAAAAAAGTTTTCAGACTGCACGTGGAATAATCCCAGAAAATGTACGTGGAGAAAAGTGAAAACAAACAGAAACAACGTACGGTGTTCCGATACGCTTTTAATCCGATTATCCAATGACTTATCTTTGAGTAGGCCACTAGTGACCCTAATTATCTTAAGACCGTGACTATTTTCTTTTATTTTAACTTTTTAAATAAACAAGAATTTGAAAATTGGACAATCGATCAGGCATATTCGAAAACCTATTATTCGAATTTTAGTTTATAAAAATCTGATAAGATTTAGCCCGAATAAAAATTAATAAATTCTATTACAACATTTAATTTTTCCTTAAAACTTTTCAACAATCGGATTGAAAAATCCGGAAATTACACAAATCTTCTTTTTATTTTACACCACACCATTTGATATGTCATTTGTCATATTTTTCTTTATAAACAAACAATATAAAGTTAGTTATTTATTAATTACTTATGAGTAAGATTATAATTAAAAATAACGTAGTAGGAATTTTGCAAATAAGGTATACCTTACCAACCAACTTTAAATAAACAAAAACTAATAAAAAGTAAGGAAGTTGTTAACAAAATGAAACTTCATGTTTAATAACTTTTTATAGTTAACGAATAAAAATATACCAAAGTGTTCCAAACGAAACCAATAGATAAATATAAGAAATCATTAAAAATAAAGAAATTATTAATAAATTAAACTTAATTTATTAATAACTTTAAACTTATAACGAATAACAAATATTAAGGTATTAAAACTTTTGCCAATAACTTATAGAAATCAAATATAACACTCATCATGAAAATTGAATGACAAACATAAAAGTTATTAATAAAACAAACTTTAAAGCATTAAAAATCATATATAAATTTGAGCTATCAACTTGCAATTTGGACACCGTTTCCGAAACATAAAAACACACACAATTACATACTTATAAATTACGCTTATAAATTTGTTTATAAGCGTCACATTTGTGTAAATTAAGAAAAACGCTCTTTCGATTCCTGGAAAAACTTTCTCCCAGCCCAGAAAATGGTATAAAAAGGTTCCAGGCCCTGCCCAAATCGCTCATTCCGATTTCGTTGTTCTGACAACGAAGATCCTTGTACCAAGGATTCAGCTTTGCTCCAAAGCGAACCAGGATTGTAAAAATCCTATGGAAGAGCCCGAACATCAGTTGTCCGTATTCCATTTCGAAAACCTTTATTTTGTGTGAAGAAAAAAAATTTATTTAATAAAAAAAGTATATATATATTAAACAAAAAAAAAATGGAATTAAACGATCTATGTAAGTGTTTCCTATAACTTACATTTTATAAAAAAAAAATTGACTATTTGCTCATTCTTTAAATTTTTTTTTATTTTAATTTTTTTTTCTTTTCCTAGTTGAACTCACTGCGAAATTCGACCGGATTAAAAAGAGGGAAAAGATCCTGGGCCCAATCAATCTTTGGGGAAAAAAAAGAAACACGGAAAAAAGGACTACACTAAATTGATCGCGAGCCAAAGAAGCAAAATTCAAAAATTAAACAAAGCTTTGGGCAGGAAACCCCATGCTCCCATTCCCAATACCTTTGTTAAGTTAAATGAACAATTTTTCAAGAAATTAAAATCCCAATTTCCTCTCTAAAATTTTGTTTACAAACTCCTAAAAACCCCCATCCCTCGTCCACCTCCTCCAACACCCAAGAAATTAAAAGAAATAGAAAAACCACCCGTTTTCAAATCTATAACCAAACCGAAAATCCAGAGTATTGAGAACGTAAGATTCTCCATCTTCACAAAATATGCAAGTTTCCAGACCCCCATCGGTGAATTGATTATACCGAGACCTCCCCCTTTACCTACCATCCGAGAACTAGGGTTAAAAATTGTATCACCCATCATCACGCCTCTATCGCCAAGTTGATGAGCGTTTCATCCTAATGATATACCAGCTTCGGGCCAAGTTTGACAGCCAAAGTTGGTTGAACATGGGGCTAGATGTAAATTTCGACATGGGATGCACGGTAACGCTGATGAAATTTCTAGCTGTTATTATCTGGTATAGCAGACCATATATCAGCTGCCGTGCAGACGTACTCTGCATTTTTCTTTAATTCATTTTTGACGTATTTTACGTTCGCGTTAAATGATGCATTCATGTTAGTTATAAGACTTTTTCGACTCAGATGCTGGAGAAACTTGTCTGATCCCAACGTCATCGCCAGATTTGAAAAGTAACACGGTATAAACATAACACTCTATTTATAGAAAATTGACAATTTTTTTAATTTCATTTGTCAATCACCATCAAATCTTTTTCAAAAAACTAGTTTATTCACAGTTAAAAGAACAGCAAATGTTTCAAGAATGAAAAGAACAATATTTCGTTCAAATTGGTCTTGAGAACACTTTTGCCCAGTTTTTGTTGTAAGAGTTCGTCTCTTTTGAATTTTCAGATCTCTGTATTCCTTAAATTTATCTGTATGTTTTATCTGTAAAAAATTTATATGAATTAATATATTAATTTTCTCCAGAGTCTGAGTTTTATCCTAATATTAAAATAGTTAAAAATTCTGTTCATATATGAGTCGGCTAGTGAAAAAAAACTCATGTTATTTAATAATATAAGTTTCACCTATTGTTAAACAAATTTACGTCTTCTTTATTTTCAAAAACCCGTTCGATAGAAAAACGAACGGAATCTTTTTATGTCGTTTTTTACTGAAAGGCTCAATGAAACTAATTAAAAATTTTTTATCAACAAATTTCATTGATAAATTATATTTCTCTTAATTCATAATGAAAAAGTAAACATGAAATAATTTTAAATTAATCTAATTTATTTCTCAAAATTCTTTTAATTAACTAAATTCATGGTCGAAATGAAATTAATTCACGTAAATTTTAAGATGGTGAATACACGAAGCGAGATATCACAAAGGAATTAAATTTTATAGTTGCACAATGTAAATCTGCTGGTCAATTTAGAATGAAAAATAACGATTTTTATTCAAAAATTCATTAATTGACTGAAAATTAATTGATTTCTATTCATAATTTACACGGAAAAAAATTGGGACGTCAGTTACCATGTCTGTGAGAGTTCTTAACGGTTTTCATAGAATTTGGAGGCAACCGGCGAATTCGTTATTTACGTACAAATATATCTCTGCAAGTAAATTCTGTCTCGTTTTTGGTGTGTGACAAATTATTGTTATGTAAACAATGGATGTGTTTTTTAACAAGTATGACTGCAAACATTCACTGTCTACGTTTGAAAGTAAGTATCTAATCCGTCTAACCTTAACGCGTACTTGTATATAAAAAACGTTTTTTCTTAAGAAAAATTAATTGAAAAATAAATGCTCATTCTTATCAAAGAAAATAAAAAAATATTGTTAATTTTGTCATGTCCACAACTTATATTTTCATTTATTAACTAATAATGAATTAATTTTATCAATTTACATTGTGCAATTTCCTAAATACCGAATAAGTCACCGGCCCGCCGATCGGCCCGGTCATTAACTTTAATTAATACGCGTTCATCGCTCTATTTTTCAATCGCTCGCGGACTCAGCCGCGACTCGTGAGGAGAAATGAACGACAAAGTACAACTATGTATTTTCGAGTTCCATGAACCGTGCCACCACCGCAAATTATGTGACACCACGTAGCAACCAATTAATATATAAACACCTATGTTAACCATAAACATCGCTCAGTCTTGAAGTAGCATCTGACTGTCCTCAAATTGTTCAGCGGAGCTACGCGTCCGATCAACAGACTCGATCATCCCCAAATTATTTGACGAGCTGTTGTGCACAAGACAACTCGCGTTTGAACTTAGTCTCATCTTTATTTATACGCCTCTTACGCGTACGAACTTAGTCTTTGTTTCGCGCAACGGACTTAGACTAATTCGATATTCAATTGTTATTCCGAATTCTCAGTAGAGTCCACACTCAGTCGAGACCTCTATCGACTCGCGACCAATCGCGTACATCGCTTAAACACAGTAGAAGAATTAGTAAACGGTTTCAAGGCGAGGTTTAACGACGGGCTCGGGCTGGATTTCGACTATTACTCATACACGTGTGACACCGGACGACACGGTTTCGAGTTATGCTTCACGCATAGAAGCCGCCGTGCATCGAGCAAAAGCCTGTGTTGAAATTGAAGAATACGGAAATGATAACTCTGCTCAAAAGAGGCTAGTAGATCGAACTGCCTTAATTCAATTTGTCAATGCCCTGCGCCCGGCACTTGAGATGCGCGTTCGCATAGAACACTCGCTTGACTTATAAAGCGCTATCGCTCATGCAGAACGCGACATTACGTATGATCCGTTTTTTCTGACTAGTTCCCAGAATCCAAGTAGACAAAACGCTCGTCGCACACGTAATAACGCACCTACCTACGCGCCTAGTAAGAAACTCTGTATAATTCATGGAAACGGCTCCCACTTGACCGAAGAGTGTCGCGAAGTCTAGGCAAGACTCAATAATACCCCTAGAAAGTAACAAAACCCAAGAAACCACAATCAGAACCAACATCCTCTAAATCCGAGTAACAATTCTAACCCTTTTTCGAGAAGTCCCTTCTCTCCCAACTGACAAAACAATCACCAGAACCTTTTTAACAACCCTCCTAATAACAATTTGAACAACCGCCCTAACAATAATAGACCCAATAACAACTTACAAAATTATTCTAACAATCGATCAAATGACAATCGTGCAAATAATAACACCTTCATGCTCAACTCTCCCCCCCCCCCACATACATGCAGGAGGCACATATCAACACTTTTTCTCGCAAACAAAATCAAGCCTCCGCGGTTCCAAAAACGGATCGCGGGCTCGGCAAACTCATGCCAGGCCGTCTAACACTCACCCGAGCGCACATATAATGATTGGAAACTCTGGATTGGCGAAATCACCCGTAATAGAAGTTAGCGGCCGTGATTTTATCAATCACAAAGCTACCTTCTTGGTTGATACAGGAGCAGAATTAAATTAAATTAAAAAGGGCTGTTCGAACTCACTGGCCTACGCGAATAAAGAAATGAAATTTGATCTTTTCGGCATCTCAACAACTCCTATAACAACACTCGGGGAGGTCAAAATAGACTTCAATAACCACAAAGTAATTTTTCACTTGGTTCAAGATGATTTCCCTATCCACGAAAATGGCATATTAGGTTCACTGTTATTCTGATGAAGTGCCACTTATAAGATAGCTCATACCATCGATTTAACTGACCACCAACCTGTGAGAACCATGGTATATAGATATCCCCCCTGCCACCGTGAAGAAATCAAGAAACAGGTGAGCGAACTTTCAGACCAAGGGATTATCCGCCCTTCAAATTCACCCTTTGCATCCCCCGTGTGGATTGTTCCCAAGAAACTGGGACCAGACGGCGCCAAGAAATAGAGAATGGTTATCGACTACAGGGCACTCAACGAGAAAACTATATCTAACAGCTATCCCTTCCCCAATATCACCGAGATCTCAGATTCACTCCAAAAGGCACAGTATTTCACTACTGTTGATCTAGTGAGTGGATTTCACCAGATCCCGATGGCTGAGGAAGACAAAATGAAAACGGCTTTCTCGACCCCACACGGCCATTTTGAATGGAATCGCATGCCATTCGGACTAAAAAATGCACCAGCCACCTTCCAGAGACTGATGGACAGCGTCCTAGCCGGATACCTTGGAAATGAATTCCTTGTATACCTTAACGATGTCATAGTTTTTTCTAGAACCTTAGAAGACCACGAGAGGAAATTCACCCACCTCGCCGAACGAATAAAAGATGCGAATCTAAAGATGAAACCAAGCAAGTATGAATTTTTGAGGAGATCGGTCAAATATCTTGGCCACGTGATATCAAACTATGGTATCACCCCTGATCCAGGAAAATTAGAAGCCGTAAGGAACTACCCCGTTCCAAACTCCCCGAAAAAGATAAAACAATTCTTAGGCCTAGCTGGCTACTACAGACGATTCATTAAAGACTTTTTAAAAATAGCCCGACCGATGAACGACCCCGTCAAAATCAACGTACCTTTCAAGTGGACTCAAAAACAACAAGGTGCTTTCGAAGAACTTCGAGAATGGCTTTGCAATCCACCTATCCTACAATATCCCCAGTTTGATCAACCCTTCACCCTTACGACCGATGCATCCGACTATGCAACAGGAGCAGTCCTAAGCCAGGAAATAGATGGACTAGACCTCCCTGTGGCCTACGCATTCAGAGGCCTCACGGCCCCAGAACTAAATAACTTTACCACCGAGAAAAAACTTCTCGCCATCGTTTACGCCACCCAACATTTCAGACCCTATTTATATGGCCAAAGATTCTTCATACAAACTGATCACCAACCTCTACACTGGCTTTCAAAATTAAAGGACCCAGCATCCAGATTGGCTAGATGAAAGATCCGCCTCAGGGATTATGAATATGAAATAAAATATAAACCTGGCACCGCGAACGCTAACGCTAACGCCTTGTCTAGAAACCCGGTAGCTCAAATACAACACCACCAAGCACATGTTGACTTAGCAAGAAAAAGAAAACCACCCCCATCTAAGGAAAAACCAATTAAAGACCAAGAGGTGAAAATCCATAAGAAAAGAGGAAGGAAACCAGGTAGGACAATACACAGGACCCAAGACCCCGTTTACGACTTACCAAAGAGTCAATCTGAAAGAACTCAGAGCATAATTTGCACACGCTCGCAAAACAAACATAAGATACTAGAAGAATTCCACGAGAGAAGATTAAGAAGCCAAGACACGGATAGTGAAACCGAAGAAATCGAGAAGTACGATGGTCGAAAATACCAAAATAAACTCGCAAAATATAAGCCGGGTACTCAAAAATATATCGACGACACTGCCATGACCCATGAAAACAGATTCCAGCCAGAACCAGCATTAGGACCTTCCCCACGCAGAAGCGATTCTTCCGATTATGAAATTGAAAAACCGCAAAAACATAGAATCAACGTTGAAGTTTACCAGACTCCAAATAAGCCACAAACAAAACCACTCGCATCTAATAATTAGGTCTCAACTAAGAAAAGTGATAACCCAAAACTAACAATAACCTCCGATGATACATGCCTGAACGGTAATTTAATTTTCACATCCAATGCCTTACCCTATAACGATGTACATATTGCATATTTCTTATCCGCTGACATCAAACTGAAATATAATTAAAACTTTTAGGCCCATATTAAGCGAAAATAAAATTCGCACAGTTAGTATAGGGATTGATAAGAAAATCATCAACGAAAATCAATGGCATTTGAGTTTCCAAGCATTAAGACTTTACTATTTTCAGAGCAAAATCACATTTATTATACACAAAAATCCGCTAGGAATAAACGCCGAAATTAAGGAAAACACCGGTCATTCAACAAGCAATATGAGTTTAAGCGATCCTGATCTAAAAAAAAAATGAATACCGCGAAACGCAAACGAGAAGATATTACGCGATCTCCTTCCTCATTACCATCGCCTTATACAAAGCGAGCGCGAAATCCTGCGTCTCACTCTGACTCAGAGACTTCCGAGAGCTTTCCTACTTTTTTTCCGCTCACGCCTAAAGCTCACACGCCCGAGCGAGAAGGAGATCTCCCTTCTCCGTCTGACGCACTGCGGCAAGCGCGCGCTTCATTACACTTGCCAACTCCGCCTTACATTGAGACTCCTAAAACCGTCTCTATCTCTCGCAAAGCGCTCTGTCTCGATCATCACTCTCGAAATCTCGTGCGACATTCGGACCAAACACTCTCCTCTCTTTCTAGCAAGTATGACTCAAGCGTAGAGCGCTCTCGCTCACGCTTTCCTGGGTCACCACGCTCTCGCAATGCTCTCTCTCCCACTCCCGACGACCCACAACGACGACTTGATTTGCAATTGGACACAACGAATATAACGAACATTGATCAAAATATTTTAGAGGAGAAAAAACATATCGCTTATTTTGTCTCCGAAGATTATGACACCAATACAGATTCCTTGAAAGTTCTTACAAAAAAATCACTCATAAATAAAGTAGAATTAATTCAAAACAATGCAAAAATTAGCGAAGTTTCCGAAATAAAACATGGTGAAACATATTATTTCGGTCTCATAATTAAACATAAAATCAATTAACCCGCGATATTAGGAATGATAATCAGCACCCTGTTGACCCTTAAAAGCTTAACGGAAAAATACAATATTCAAGAAATACTTGTCCCGTATGACTTGCAGGCATTAAATGAAAAAAAAATAGCAAAACATACGTAAAACAATAAGAGTAACATTTCAGAACACGCATAAATTATTTTTATTCTGCCGACGCAAGCTGATTGTCCCCGACACTCATGCAAGGCCGAACATTATGAATGAATACCACGAAGGTATGATCGGAGGTCAACGCGGTGTACGAAAAACTCTTTTCCGTATTTCAGATGAGTATTATTGGAAAAATATCAAATTAGATGTTCAAAAATTTAAAAAAAAATGTTTCGCGTGTCAAAGATGTAAGGCACAGAGATTGCCTATTCGTATGCCTATACAAATAATTGACACCTGCACGGACAGTCTAGAAAAAATAGCGCTAGATCTTTACGGCCCTATTCCAAACTATTCTGGTGAAAATGACCACCGATACTTGTTTACAATCCGAAATGAATTAACAAAATTCTCTATCACCGTGCCTTTATAAGACGCAACCGCTGAATCAATCGCCAAAACGTTCGTTAATAATTACATTTGCATTTTTGGAACACCTAAAGCAATCAAAACGGATCAAGGAACAGTATTTTTATCCAGATAAAACAAAGAACTAGCTAAAATATTGAAAATAAAACATTTCATTTGCTCGGCTTTTCATCCACAGAGCAACGGTTCGCTTGAACGGTCACACTTCAAATTAACGCAATACCCTGTTACATCCTGACTAATTTTTATTATTATAAACTAATTTAACTATTAAGGAATGTCAAAATTTAAATAAGTTTATAACGAGTTATATTCTTGCTCAGA